>JAQGCC010000017.1:0-89651 GCA_034698905.1 Xestoiulus laeticollis | reverse complement strand
AGTGGTGAAATTAAGGTGCATCTTTGCATCTTATTTCGTGGACACTTAATTTAAGATGTTTTGATTTGCAGTGTATAAGATGCAAAAACCGCCTTGTTATACTGGCACTCCCATCATATTTTATCCCAAGTATCGACTTTACTAGCTCACTCATTCTTTGGTACTACACAACTTCAACAGAATAGACCGAAAGAATCATATTATCATATTGACTATATATAGCATTGAAAACTGAGTGGCCTGGAGGACGCTCGCTGAGATTACACTCTTTTGGGACAACATGCAATGTTCTTTTTCTTTTTCTAGAAAAGCAATGTTGATGCCTGAAGACTTAAGATGATAATCCACAACAACCAACGATATAAAAAGTGAATAAACAGAAACTCATTATGCAAATACATGTATCACTTACTTGTGGATGATTAATTTGCCTCTGTGTGAGAGGCATTTTATTAGCAACTTTTATCTAAGATTCACATTACTTTCTTCGTTTATTTCTTGAACTTGATAATAACTCAACATTTTGCCTTCTATTCCACACTTCACTCTTAATTACTTCTTAAACTTATTCTTTAAAAAGTTAAAATATATGAAAAAGTTAAGATACATAAAACTAATCTGAGTTTAATTTGAGTTCTAAAAGCACAAGCAATGGAGTTACAGTGTATATACAAGAAATAAAAATCGGACAAATTCCTTTTAAAAATGTTATCATCATAAACAAATGCTTTGCATCCCAGAAATAAAAGTGAGGACAATGCATTCTAAATGCCACAAGCTGATGGCTTAAATGAAGCGCCGTTACGGTGTGACCACTGAACACGTGATGTAAATAAAGCGCCAGCAGATATGAATTGGGGCATTCAGGATCTAAATTTCAAAATTCGTGAAAGAAACCTACGCCCAAGCTTTCCAAACGACATCATTATCAATTGACAGAGATGCTCGGTGATATAAAAGGATTTTGTTTGAAAAGCCACCTTTAGTCTGAAATTAAAGGGGCCCACGTGTAGAGTGCCAACATCAGTAAAGCGCTACAAGTGTCGTTTGAGTTCAAAACGTCCAGACTTAAATCACATTTTGGAAGCGAGATAAAAGTGATATAATATCGAGTTGGGCATCGACCTGTTGCATCTGCTGCAGTATAGGTCATCATGAAAAAGGAGGGGTAGAAAAAGCAGTTGTGAAGGGTTATGCAGAATGCAAACACGCATGACATCAACCTCGTTTTTACGGCAATCAATGCTTTTGGTCCTATACACATGCCTCTCTTTTTTATTTTGTTTTCAGCCATGCAGTCATTTTGTCCTTTCAACAAACAACGCATTTCGCTCGACTTGCTCCACGGGGCAGAAATAGCGCCAATTGCCATGACAACGCCAGTATTTTTGCCGTTTCGCTGAACGTTGAGATTGTTTTATGGGGAAACATGGCTTCTCCTTTGCTTTTTACTCCTTTTGAAGCATCATTATTCGACAAATATTTGGCTTGCCTTTCCATTTCTCTAGTCGATTATACCCTGGTTTAGTCATCCGTTCGAGTCGTTCAGCGAGAATAGCAATATTAATATGCGGATTTGGTAGGCTAACAACCTCCGATGTTAGAGTCTCAACCTTTGCATATCATAAACATTTAGCATGTACTTTCTCATGCAGACTCTCTATTGTAGAAATAGGACATTTTTCCAATAACAGTTTGCTAATCCGTAAAAATTGCTTTCTAGCTATCCCGCTTATTTAATGCTAATTGAGTCAATTTTATATTCTGTTTGACCAATATTTGGTTAAACAGACACATTTAACAGGCGTTTATAAACTAGAACTTCTATAACGTTGTCGTTAATCCAATAGTGAGAAATGGCAGCATGACCGATTACGCGTGATAAACCTCTCATAAACTGTCTTTCAGCGAATGGCGATACGTCTTTTGGCACCTGCGCATCATTTATGACGTGTAACGTAACCGGTAAGCCCAAATGTCATAAGCCGCATTATGTCATCGCAAGCTGAGCGGCCGGTAGCATGATCGTTCTACGTTGGCACACTAAACTGAACTGTACTAAAGTTTGATAGATAAAAATGTTCCATGAGACTGAGTTGCACACAAAATTTGAGCTCTTTAGGCCGTGTGAAAGTTGGTCAAAAAGTATATAAAAAAAGTTGAAACAAACAGATAACGTTCATGTCAAGTTAAAGGCCAAAGGTCGATAAACGGCAGTTTACCCAATTTTGACCCATGCATATACCGGAAGGACCTTTTGACTCAACTTGAACCTTAATTGCTGTTAGACTTGATTAATTTAGGTCAGGTTTAATTAGATTTGGTCCTTGGGGGTAAAAACCCCCAGCTCGAAACTCAAGCTCGTTTGAGCTCGTTCGAGTTCCTTGCAAAATTGTACCACAATACCGTAAACTACATTAATTTTGTAATATAGTCCTACGTGCAATTTGTTACACTGTCATTTAGGGAATATTTTATGCTATTTAAATATTGTTTTAAACTCCTGACGAAATTTTAATTGCATGACAGCTTCACTTCAAATGTTTGTATAAGACTAGAATTATGAATAATTAAGCGTCTTGATTCAAGTGGTTCCTAAAACGTATTTAACAGGAGATTGCGTGCATAAATTAACCATTATATAAACCCCTTTTAAGTAATAGTATAGGAAGATGCTTTGCTGTGAAGGGGTAAAAAAACTCAATTTTAGCAAATGAGTTCTTGTAATAGGCAACCAAACTCAACCGTTGCTCTGCATGCTGGCATGTTGTACTTACTGGACTAAGGAATATCAAACGATTTATCTAATCACCATGACGACGGGAAAAGGTTTCTATAACAGCTGCGAGAACAGTTTTCGATAAACAATAGGAAAACAACTCACAATACAACTGCATGTATTTCTACGTTTGGAAAAAAGAATTCAGAACTACATGTATACTGTAGTTCCAATACCTTCCTTAATAACAACAATGTTGCAAGCCAAAATATGGCTATGCATTGCAGTCTCGGTAATCCGACACCATATGAGACCAAATCTGGATAAGCAGAACAGATTGCGGTGTACTCGTCTATTGTTTATTGTTTGGTTTAAAAAAATCTGTAAAATCTCTTATTTTGAAACATTAAGCACTTTTTCAAGCATTAGCTCTCGTTTGCATACGAACCAAAAATTATGTAAATTTCGAAAAATGGGGAAAATTTTGTCACCGTCAAAAAAAATGTCGGATTACCGAGACTGCAGTGTATTTTGTTTATGTATTTGCAATTATTAAACGATACTCATGTTCATATATGGCAAATTGCATGCATACGTTTCTACATGCATTTTTAATCAATTAGCCTCCTGCATAAATTAAAAAAAATTATGTTTTGATTAAAGTGGAATCTTAAAAAGACTATAATAAAATCAAATTATTATAATATGGGACTCATGCATAGAGTGCAATAAAATAAAATACCTTTGAAATTGGGGTCTCACATGGACCAGTTTGGTTAAACTAGTCTAAAAAACATGATGTTTAATCTCATTATTCAACTTGAGATTTTTTCTTCACTTGCAGGATGCATGTCCTATACTATACAATTTGTACATGTGCTAGTATTTTAACTGCCATTCACAATTATCACAAAACTCCATCAAAGTGCCTATTGTTTATCCACATAGCCTATATACTGAAGTAATAAAAAAAATGTGAAAGTTTTTTCTAATCTTGTGCATCACCTACTTATAAAAACAAACCGCGTGTCATATTCTCTATTTGCGAAAAAAAATATTTCTACAAATATATTTTTATAACGAAAGGCATACGTATTAGATCGAAGGCAAGTACGAGCGTACATCTTTTCAGGTTCTACAATTCAATTATGTCGACAATAAAAAATCTTTCATTTAGTTGAACCTTGGATTTTTTTAATGAAGTTCATCATCGCGTGTGCTAATTTTTAGCAATCGTCAGCTGAATCTTAATTGCATGACCAAGATAGTACTTCATAACCAAGGTAGATAGAAATATAATTTTCTAGTTCATCGGTGCACATAAACAGTTTCATGTAATAATTTCAAATAGAATGCAATACATGCTTGGATTTCCAATGAGTATTGTGGTTAGGGCTTGCCATGAATTAGGTTTATTTTGTATCGATTTTAACCAGAAAGAGGATGTAGGTCCTATATAGCACCTGACTCTCAAGACAGCCATTTCCCTGCGCAATTAGCGTATAACTACAACCTTAAGTTCATGCCATGATTCGAGTGCATGCACTTTGAGATTAGACAAATTAAGCAACTTAAGAATAAAAAAGATGCCTCTCTTCATTATTAATCAACTTGGCTGCTATACAAGTAAATTTTAATTAAGCTGATCTTCATGATAATTTCAGGCAAGAACGAATCAGGTTATGCATCTACATGTATTATAGGAGCTTATAAAAACCTCTGCAAATCCTTATAGCACATTGAGTGGGATTGTTCATCCCAATTTTTATAAAATCTATGTCGTTCAGCATTGCAACTCTCAAGCCGAAAGCACATAAGTATATATACGAAACATAAATAAAAAAGCGAAAATTAAACAAAATCAATGTCAAAATGCACTTAGTGGCATCTTCACGTTTCTATGCTAGAATATACATGAATAGATCCTTGATGTAGCAGGAATTTGGAAGCTGAATGCCCACATGCAGTCATCCTAACTGCGCTCCATTTGCATCACGTGTTCAGTGGCCAAATGGTTACAGCGCTTCATTTAAATGCCCCCGGAAGCTTAGGTGTCACTTAATTAGGAAGAATTAATTGCCTTAGTCGCTTTTTATTTTATGGCTTCAAAATTGTTACTTTTATCCTATTTAAATTTAGCGTGGTCACTCATTTTATTCAGCTAGCGCGAATTTGCATATTTATTTTTACCAGGATATTTCGTATACTTTTATTTCATCTATGACAATATTAAGTTTGAATATGAATAACTTGGCCCTCTTAGAAATATTATTATGGGTATGGAGGATAGATTATTGTGGATTTAATTGTCAACAATATTGAATAGGCGACCAGTGCTTTTATATTTTTGCAGCCATGTGAGTTCCCAATAGGATTTCCTTCGCATTTTCGATAAAATCAATTATTATAATAGCTAAAAGTTTTGTGTATACAAAAAGTTTTTGCGTTAAATCTATACTTTCAGACAAAATCCCTTTATGGTTTCCAGATACAGTATAGAGTGAACAAAACACCGATAAATTATGTAAAAAAAAAAAAAAAATGAGTAGCATCGCTTGAAAAATAATAGACCTGAAAACAGCAGAAAAATAAAATGGCAATTCAATTTTATTACCAACATTTCCTACGATCCCAGACAATTTCTATTTCCAGGAAGTCTCCCCTTCTGAATAATGCAAAAGTTCGGCCTTTCCGAGACAGGTGGGATGTCGAGTTTCAATCATTTAGGTAAAGCACGCAATATTTCGTGTGCTAAAAACACCTGAAATACTTATAGCTGGAAAAATTAACCTGTACCACCAATTATATACAGGTGAAAGCCCCATAGAAGCTAAGGCAACAGATTTTAGCCAATGGTAAACAGGAAAGATGGATCAATAATGGGCAAACGTACTCTTTCAGATTTACTGAACGCTTATACCTACAGGTGTTTAACGATTTCTATACTTTGACAAGACACTATAGGGTAGATTGACATATCGATGGACAGTTCGAATAACATGCCAAGAGTTTGTTTGCTCAACGAACACGGATTCTTTAATGCCATAGGTCTAAACCAAATAGACAAAATTTAACCAACTCACACTTGAAAAAAGTTAAAATTAGACATAAAGCCTTCAAAGCCAAACGATTTGAAAGGAAGACTATCTATAAGGATAATGGTCTTTGGATGAGAGCTACATGAAATGACATTTGATGATATCAGGATCCTATATAAGCAAATATAGAAAACGGTTTTAAATTAGAGGACATATATAAGATAAGGGTTTGAATATGAGCGTTCCAGCAATAATAGTATGATTTAGATTGAGACCATTAATGCACATTCCAAACAATATTCGGTGCCATAACGGTTGCAGCATTTTTGAGTTTGGTAAAAAAATAATTCAAAATACATTTTATTTCAGTTCGATGGCTTTTCTATAATTTGACGATTTTCAAATATGAAAAAAGTTAAATAAAGTTGAAAATGCTATTATACAATTTAACTTTGATGCATCATGATGAAGGTTACATTAAAACAGGCAAAACGTAGCCTTAAAAGTAATCTCTATAGCTTTAGGATCTTAATATTAAATCGAAGAACCGACTTTTAGACGGCATATCTATATTTGAAAATAATATTGGAGTAACTTTCATTGCAGCTCATTTATCTTTGTACATGGTAATTTTATGATTTTCCATTATGGAAAAATGAAATTATTATCATGTCACAAATTTGAGTTTAGCATTTCTTTGATGCATCATAATAAATTGGCTGCGTTTAATCAAAATTGATAGTCATAAAAACGAATCTACAGTTTAATACTGTAGTATAGCTAATAAATTGAAGACAGATTTTGGACTGATTTTGCCTTCATTTTCTTCATTTTTCCAGATATTAAAATTATACAATTTTGCAATTATACAATGAAGAGAAATTGAAATACCATTATACAATAAATTTAAGTTAAGTCATTCTTTGATGCATCAATGAAGAATGAATACATTCAGCCATTAATATTGGGCCTTTTTACAAAGCAGTCATCAAACTATGGGTGAATTTATCAATCTAGTTCTTGTAATCTTTTTTTCTTCAAAAATGCTGCGATAAATATTGCCGAAATGAAGCCAAAGCAATGAATTCATAGCGTTGACACAATTGTTGAAATTCGTGTTAAAAGTCTGCAATCAAGTATACAACAGACGGTAAAGAAGCCTAACAACATAAAACATCTTTACACACTAAATCCTATGACCATTATGAGCAAATCTTGGATTTTATTTGGATCACGTGATTATAAATAAAACAGTTTTATCGATTGAAAAGTGTCGTCCAGACGTAATAAACTAGTGGAACCTACGAATAAATGCAAACCGCTATGACAAAATTTCATAATAAAAGTTCCATTCTCTTAAAGTATAGTGTCACTGACAATAGCAACGTCACGGCATTTAACACTAAAGTCTATTTTTCTCTTTTATAAGGTGAAGATGAACTGGACAATGCATGGATGTAGGAAAAAAAAGTGTTTGAGTTTTCGTATAGCTGTCTCGTTAGGGTGAAGTTTATATTCCTGACAGGAACATTCCGCAATAACGCAATAAAAAACGTTACCATATATACAAAAGGCTGCTGCTAAAAGTATGGGCATACATACATACTGTATGACAACTGAGTGCAAAGGTGCGACTGTACTGTCAATTTGTAGAACAATACGTGACAGATAAAGCTATTTATTACCAGGGAAAAAATATATTATATCAACTTTCAGTTGAATCTCAATAGTTCTTCGGGGGAAATACTTGTAAATCGCATTCGTAGGCAATTCCATTCTGTCTTAGAAGAAATAAAACCAGAAAAAATTTGTGATTACTAAATTTTAACCAGATAAAAACAGATTTCACCAAACTAGAAATAGAAGTGATTCCAAAATGTGGCATCTACATATCAAAAGAAGCGCTGTTACGATAATGACCATTGAACACGTGATGTTCTCGAGCATGTGTACTTGCTGTAGAATTTAAATATTTTGTCTAAATAAAATTTGGACAAAATAAAATTCGTATCCATGGCTAGTATATTTGCTTAAAGATAGAAACTTATTCAAATTTGTCCATACTACAAACTGCAGAACATGATTTTTATGTGTTATTTTTAATATGTGGAATTCACGTATGGTGAGTCATATGAATCATATATTTGCTATAATTAGCATGCTGCATAATGTACGTGTTCTTAATAAGCGCACACGGATTCTATTCTTCACAATAAATAAATTCAAAATAAATTTAGAATAGAAATTCAGGACAAGGCGAAGAGTAGATTATCTCCAAACGTCTTTTAGACCAAAAAGGCTAAAGAGTTTTTTAGAAATTGAAATCGACTGCCATTACTTACTTCACGTCTAGACAGAACAAGTAAAACGTGAGTGAGACCATATAGTAATAGAAAACTTTACCTATTTACTTGAAGTAAATTATCTTTCTATACAAAATGACATCCGCGTAAAAGCTTTTTAAAATTTTATTCCAAGTTTTTAAACCGCCAGACTTCAAATAGATTCTTAAAACTCAATTTGAAACAATAAACCTTTCTATAAATATAAAAAAATCAAAATAAAACGTTATCTTGGCACTATACAAACTTAAATCGAATGAACGTTTCTGATTTTGTTACAACATCCCATTTCGAACTCAAGTTCACTATCTTCAAAGCAATACTGGTGCCTTTTGAGTACCAAGATCTAATTTGTTAACCCCTGCACATCTCAATTGACATCTCAGGTGGATGACCTTCGCACTTGTGAAACAGCAACAATTTAGAAAACATTCACTTGCACAATATACACGATCAAATAAAAATGTGCATGTATGTGGTCAAGTATATCTTTATGGCATGGAGCACATCTTTATAACACATGATCAAACATTTTGCAAAGGATGCTCCAAATGTGAAAATAATGTATCAGTAACGCCCTGAACCTTTACAATTGAACATTTTATAAACTCGCCTAACATTAAGGTATAATTTAGCCAAATGTGTTATAGAAAGTTGAATTTGGTGTCGCTTAATGTATCCCTCAGTGCAGTTGAATGCTGCTCCCCTCCTTGTTGGTGTTTGCCACATTCACTTTCTCGCAATTTTGACTGAAATACTTCCTAGAATTTATATAAAATTCCCCCTGTTATCAACGTGGAGGAAACTGATAGACGAGCATGCGATTGGGACAGACATTTGAGGAAATATATAGGATAAGGGAGAAATAGAATTGCCTCATTACCCACATAATTGACGTCATCCCATGGTGTATTATTATTTGCTAGGAAGCCCTAAATATAGGCAATGACAAATGCACCAATTATATTCAGCTTTCTAAACGCTTAGGAAAATTCAGTACATGTGAATAATATTTCCTCTGTTTTCAAATTTCATGTTTAGCACCCCCTGGTGGCATATGAGCCTTAATGAAAATACCACGTTAAAAGTTTATACGTCACCAGAAATTACAAAGCAGATGTATAATGAGGAATACTTTGCAAATGCTGTTGTTTTAAAAAGTGCACATTGCATTTGTAAAATACAATATTCCACTTTCAAATTCCTGATGGTAATACAAGTTTGAAAGTGGAAAAATTCCTTCATGATGAGCTATTTTCATTCCAATTTTTAGCCTACACAATTTTTTCAATGAAATTCAATCAAAAATAGTCAAATTTTCAATTACATTTTTTGCTTGTATGCTACCATTTATTTCTTTTATTTGGTGAAAATCTCATTAAAAATGTTATAGAATGCAAATGTATTTCGATCCTACTTAAGATCTTATCTAAAAAATCAGACCTTACCAATGCTTCAATGAAAAGACCACCTGCCGAGTTATCTTGCTTCATTTCTCATTGCATTTGCCCTTATTTTAAAATTTCTTTCTTTAGAAAATTAAATAAATATTTTAAAAACCCCAACGTTTTGCCCTAAAAATATAGGCCTAATACAACTTGCACCTGAAGTACTCAAAATTCTTATTAAAGAATGATTTATAAAAAGTAATGCAGTTTTATTTATGATGTGCATTGGTAAAAAATCTATATCATCTCTTGATAATTTAGAATCTACTACACATGCATGTTGCAATAGATATGAATACCAGTCTTAATTAATAAATGTAAATTCTCATTATCCCATTCGTTTACATCCATAAAATACTTTTTGCTTCATGGAATCCCTCTTAGATTTTTGTTATATTTAAGCAGAATTACACGCTCAATTGAAATAAAAGCTAAAGAAAGTTAATTTGACAAATTACTTCATATGTTGTTAATTTTGTTTGCAGAATAAATTTTATGTTCAAACACAAAAAATCAATAACATAAGAGTTCTTAGTCATGTAAAGAAACATCAGCTACACTAGTACAATAAGCTTGACATTGTTTTTCGAACGAAAAACCCTTGATACTATGTTTTGAAAAGCATGTTGTAAAGATAAACGTTTCGTTTACTTTACTGGTCCATCTCGTAAAGCTTATGCACGAAGCAACGGACATTCCATCTCCTGACTGATATAAAAAAGGAATTTGAGCATATAGTTAATGTTGACATAAAGAATAGCCGTTACCATGGTACCCACATCAGAATGCATTGATGGACAGCCAGAATGCAAAGGTAAACTGTCAGAATGCGTTTAATAATAATCAGAATCCATTGATAAACAGTCAGAATGCATTGGTAGTGATAGGTAATCAGGATCTTATACATTGCTAAACAGTTAATATGCATTGAACAGTCGGAATGCATAGGTAAACTGTTCGAATGTGTTAATGGACAGTCAGAATATGTCTGAAAGTCAGAATATGTTGATGGACAGTTAAAATGCATTCATATAGATAGCCAGAATGCATCAGTAAACTGCTAGAATACGTTTGCAATGGTGGACAGTCAGAATGCGTTGTTTGACAGTTAGAATGCGTTGATGGACAGTCAGAATGCAGTGATGGAAAATTAGAATGTGATGGAGGATATGTCAATCAGAATGCTTTGGTTGACAGTCAGAATACAATGATAGACAGTCAAAATGTATTGGTAGACAATCAAAATGCATTGGTAGACAGTCAAAATGCATTGGTAGACAGTCAAAATGCATTGGTTGACGGTCAGTATGCATTGCTAAAGTAATTAGAATGCATTGGTGGAACATTGTTGAGGACAGTTAATGAATTAGATCTAATTTGATATGGGCATGCATGGAGAAACTTATTTAATCAACTTTAGACATAGGCTTATACAAGCTTATATTCCTATAAACAGTGATGTCCAATTACAAAAGCAAGGATGTCACAGACATCGACGTCATCTCCTTAGGCTACTTCAGAATCTCTGGCGCAATATATGCCCAAAAACTATAAAAAAGGCACCCTGAGCGTAATGATGTTGACCACGGAAGACGGTGGTCACTTCCAGGTGGACCGCCTGATGCTCGTGGACAGCAGTCCCTACTTCCGGGTGTTGTTCACGACGACGCTGCATCCCAGAGTGATCCGTGCAGTGGTCTCCATTCCAGGAGTGTCGGCGAATATTTTCGAAACCATCTTGCGATTCGCTTAGACGGGATATGCCAAGCTGACCACTGACAACGTTGGTCAGGTGATGGTGGACGCCGACCAGTTCGACGTCCAAGGTTTAGTGGCATCCTGCTCAACTTTCCTGATGGAGCACATGGTGGTCTACAACTGCATCGGCATTTATACCTTCGCCGAATTTTATACCTTCGCATTTATACCTTCCAGCGACGAACTGCTGGATCTGTCCTTGACGGACATCACCACCATTCTGGCCTCCGACGAACTGAATGCCCACAACGAGACCCTGGTGAGGGAGTTCGTGCTTAACTGGATCTACCATGACCAAGGTCAGAGGACAAGCGTCCTAGCCGCCCTCTTGCAACATGTGCGTTTGGGGCTGGTGGAACCCAAGTTCTTCCACAAAGAGATCGAACAACATCCTCTGGTGGTCAAAAGCATCGAATGTCAGCCGTTGCTCTCCAAAACCGTCATGTTTTTCTTCGATCTCCAACTGCTCAACAGTGGATACGAGACCAAGTTAGCAACACCGGAACTTGGACGACCTCGGCTGCCTCAAGAAGTCATGCTTTGCATCTGCGGATGGACGTCCATTGGTGCAGGAAACAAGATTGAGTCGTACGACAGCAGAGCAGATTGATGGGTGGAGGTAAGGATTCGTTGACACTTGCACAGATAAGCTTTATACATGTATATATCAATACTTGGTTCAACACCCTCTGTTGGAGTGTATGAGTCTGATGCATTGCATTTCCAACAATTGGCTTTTAGCGAAAGGCCGCATTGCTTATGCGAGTATGGAACATCTCGTTGTTCTCCTATATCACCATCTTCAACATGTAGGAAACTACATTTGTAAGTTTTGCAAAAAACATGTTTTTAAATGCTGAGTTTGAACACGTCCAAACTCACTTATACACGCTTGAATGTGTTTAAACACGCTCGTATGAATCACTCATATACTACTGTATATGAAATGCGTTCAAACAAGTCCGACCGATCTTATACAAATTGTACTACATGTTGAACACGTTCGAACAAGTCTGACCACGTTTAAACACATCCAAATACAGTTAAATGTGTATAAGCACGTTTGACCACGGAAATTGCATCTATATTTTTGGCAGTTTCGATGGCTTCGGTTATTT
Organism: Xestoiulus laeticollis; assembly: GCA_034698905.1. NCBI lineage: Eukaryota > Metazoa > Arthropoda > Diplopoda > Julida > Julidae > Xestoiulus > Xestoiulus laeticollis. Next base: position 77,228 of record JAQGCC010000017.1, on the reverse strand, counting down.
TAACACATGCAGAGGGTTCAACGTAGTTACCAAAGAATGGACAGAGCTGGCTCCAATGAATCAAAAAAATTATGACAACCTTTGAGTGGATTCAACCTTTAGAATTAATCGAAACCAGAAATCAAGAATAACAATGACTTAATGCTGTATATTTTCAATAAAAAACTGAACAAACGAAAAGCGCATAAACTCTTCAAGAAGTACATTAAAGTTGGCCAGAAAATAACTTTTTTAGTTATATCAATCTAACAAAGTACCGTCAGATTTCATCACATCCAATTTAGTAATATGGAAAATTGTCATTTAAGAGATTTCTTCATACTTCTTAAAATAATGCAGACTTTGACACCTTCCAGCCTACATGAGATAGTGAGACATTATTGCAGGACAGATATACATGTACATACAAGTATTATGTGTAATATTTAAACGCATTATAATAACAAACTGGCTCATACTGCCTAAACAAATGGCCGACAATGTGATATGAATTGCTTTGTTCTATAAAGTAATAATTATGTAAACAACACTATTTGTATCCCTATCTTCAATATATACGTGCATGCACTATATTAAAGCTGAGATATATGATGTATGGTAAAGCGGGATGGCAGACCTAAGGAACAATATAAATAAACTGTGTTCATGTAGCACTCTATAGGCAACGATCGATATTATAATTTACATAAATATTAGGCTTAAAAGCTAGCAAGTGTCTTTTGCGCCCATGTGCTGCTGAAAACGATAGGGGATTATCGATTTTTCACGTTTTCATATTTCAAGATTTCGAATTTTTTGACATTTACTGCAACTCAATTCGCGACTTTTCACTTTAATAAAAATCACCTTATTTCTGACATTTTCTCATATGCCCATTCTACGTGCACTTCTAATGCTATTGCAATTTTTTTACTACAGGTCCTTTAGCAGCTGCTTGTCAGAATTGTTAAAAATCCAGCTGGACAATAATGGTTATTCAGTATCACTTTTTAAAAATGCAGTTATAAACAATTATGAAATCCAAAAAAAAAATTAAAATGATATTTATAGAGTCATTTAAAAATGCATGTATTCTTTTGTTTTATCCACGATAATATGACAAGGATGACAATAAAACAGTCACAATGCAATGAATGAGGCGCTTTCATACGAAATACAGTGAAATGCAAAAACACATACATGTAATGTACATGTACATTGCATTATTATGTTAATATATAACATATATGACGTTTTTATATTTTGTCTTAGACGAAATAAAAATCGGACGAATTCCTGGCAATTAAGATAATTGAGTGCAGATGTGCCAAATGGATAAAACGTGTGACCTCGTCAAATTTAAAGATGATAACATAACATTTTTTGTAGATAAGGCAATTTGTAGTGAAGGCAATGCATCCTAAATGCCAATTGCTGGTGTCATTTAAATGAACACAATATAATACAAGTCTAATACAAAATTGAAAACAACTGTTTTGCTTCCAATATTTAGCTTGATTATGTAATGTTGTTTTTTTTTGACACATTCCTTTTTTTTCCCTAAGATTTGGAGTTCACGACTTTCTTATAGATAAAACTGCTAGACGCCAAATGTATTTTAGAGACGACAGAAAACTCCTCTTTTAGTGTATATTGATTGCACTTAATGTGCATTGTATTTTTTTGTCCAATCGTAACGTCAGGCGTGTAAAACTCCATATGTGTAAATTGATCGGTAGTTGTACGCATTCATGTTGTTGGCATATTTATTTTTGATTTCAGACCTGTCTGCCATTTATATTTATAATACGTGGCATGTTGAAGTCGAAAATGCAGAGGCGCATATGCTTGCAGAAGCATGCTTGTGGTTGCTCTTATTCATGAACATGTTGACTGAGTCATGAAACCATGGCTAGCCATGGAAACCTTGAGTTTGCTTTCTCAACAGCAAATTGAGCCTTTGAATAAGACCACAGAGGGCTATGAAGAAGAAAAAAAGCGAAAATCGCATTGAAATAAACCTCGAACAACCCAGCGGTTGTTTGATTCTACCAAGTGCACAACGTTGTTTCAGGGATTAGATAATACAAAAACAAAAAGTTTATAAAGCAGGAATATATAATGTAGTTAATTTGCTTCAATATAGTTTACTACGAGGAAAAAATATAACATATGGCATCATCAGGAAGTCTATTACTTTTTTTAATAGAGTGTTTGTGCAGGTTTACTTTAATCTTGATGACATTGACAGCAGTTTTTTTTTTCCAATGCGCATGCGTGGGGATGACGTTAATAGGATTGTGGTTGAGGGGATACGTACGATAATTTCATTATAGTTTAAGGTGATACCATAACGTCTTAGAGGAGCATAACGACTTTTACGATACATAACTTATTGATGCGCATGCGTAATAGTGTGTTTATCGTTCTCGTTACGATTAAAGGATACCTGCCAATTCCTCTAATAAACAACCTTTCTTAACGTCACTTTTCTCACTTTTAAGCACACGTTTTTATACCAATTTTACGAAAACGATTACTCAATAAAATAAAGATAAATTTTGAAGTTTGCATATACATGTAGTTTTATAGTTCAATTTAAGAGTATCGTATACTAATATTAAATCACCATCATAAATACATACATACATACATGTATATGTACTATGCAAGTTGTCTATGGTACGTAAGAATGTTTGAAATTATTCTACTATATCTTAGCCTGCATGCAACATCTCACATTTATCTTATAGACTGGAAAAAATATATATTAGTTTTCCTAGTCGAACGTGGTTTCACCCCCATCCAGAGTCGGACCTTGTCGCAGTATGGACTATCATCCATCGTTTCAAAAACCATAATTCGTCTTGAAGAATATGATATCGATGACCGAGGCATCATTTTTTTCCCCAAACTTAAATGAGCTTATTTTGAACCGCAAGAGTGCATCCGAGCAATTTTTGATATAAAACGACAAAAGAGTTTATTTTACAAACCCATCACGTCTATAGATAAAAATCATCCAGGAAGGCAATCAACTTGAAGGCCCACACACGGGGTTTATGTGTTAAGGCACTACGAAGAGATGGGTTAGATTGTATTGGGATTCAAGTCCATATCCAAAAAACAGTTGGTCCCAGTCTGGACACAACGAACAATTTCGTTTCACGCAATCTATATAGGATCATTTAATGCATGATGAACGATAACAAAACAAAACGTTTCCATTGTGATGATGACATTCACGAATTGACGAAAATAAAATTTCTACGATCAATATATGAGATCTATAAAAGTGAGATGGTTGAGTAATGTGTGCCTATAAGGTATTGTGACCAGATGTGTTTTTTCGAGTAAAATATTTAAAGTTGAAAGTACATTAATTCAAAAAAGATTACCAAAAAATGCAACAATCATGTATCATTATCTGGAATTCATATTTTTGTTTAGAATTGTTGAACTAATGCTTTTGGCTTAAATAGTTTGCATTAAATGATTAGATGATATTGCGATAGTGATATTTTTAACCCAGGTCATGAATTATTGACGAAATAAAAATTGGACAACATGTTGATTAGATAAATTTGCATATGCACACCAAGTGGATAAAATTGTAACCACGCAAATTTAAAATGATAGCAAAGAATAAAGCACCGTTATGATTTGGCCACATAACATGTGATGTAAATGAATCGCCGTTACAATACAACTGAAGTATTCAGCTTATAAATTTTGACCAGTGCACACTAAAAACGTTGGGCTAAAATTCAATCCAATATTGAGTGCTATATATGGGCATACCAACATTGGGTTAACATTGGGTTGAATTTAAGTGTAACAACCATCTGTTGGGTAGATTTCACCTAACATTTGGTTGTTGTTGTGTATGTATACAAGTATAAAAGTAATTCATATTGGTAAAAAATAAAACGTGGATTTTGTAAATATATTCAGAAATGTTTAGTATCTGGAATACAACCTTCGTATATTGACTGCATTTTAATAATAAACCCATAAGGTTCTTTGAAAACGCCATGTGATAGATCAGCGTTCGTTTTTAAAAACAACATTTATAAGAATTGTTGCAATTAATGTTTTCAAAGCATCTTAAAACAATAACAAAACAATACCCTACTCATTATTAGCTTACCAATCGTCCCTTTTCGTTAGCACAATGGCATCACAATGTTATTGATGTTATATCGAAAGAGATCAAACATTGATCGATTACGTGTAAAGATGCTACACGGCGTGGATTTAGGTGCAAATATTTATGCTCATGAAACTTGGATAAGTATTTGCACAAAGAACAATAAGGCACCAAAATACAAATCTGCAGGATTGTGCACATGCAAGAACAAGAATGAATGTGCAAAATGGATAGTGACCACTTTTTATATTTGGTTTTAGTGCATACATGTATATAGTTTCCTTCATTAAAATTCTCTGCATTATAGTGACCATCTGTATTCAGTGACTGAATTAGGCCATTTTTTGGGTGGTCACAATTGAAGGTTCCACTGTATATCGTATAATTTTTTACATCACTTCCATTATTTCCCCACCATGGCCTGGCTGTAGGAGAATAAATTGAAATATAGACCTGATTATGAATCACCATATCCTTTATATAGTGGACCAAAACAATGTATAATTTTAAGCAAATTAATGCCAGTATTTACAAAAAATCTAAGTCGTTGTATATGATATTTCATGTATATGTATATAATCGTTCATATGAGAGTATATATTTTGATGTAGTGTTAAATCACTTCGCCGAACACCACCCTTCATTGTCAGGCAAAATGAACCCTTTTAGTTAGTGACGTCATGTGAATATACCTCCTTGTCAAGGTTTTAAAATAAAACCCTTTTGGCTAGGGTTCCCATTGGAAATGCACTGTATATCTTAAACAAATAAAACTGTTACTCAATTAGCTATTTTTAGATCAGCCTGTACCAAATTTAATAAACTGCAGGTTCTATTGCCCTCGAGGAACAACAGTAGACACGCCCATATAGCACGTAAAAATAGGCCCTATTAATTGGATTCAACGTTGGCTAACTTCATTAGCGTGGTAATTTAAAAAAGGAGAACGCTATTAAATAATTGATTCAGAAAAGGGTAAATTATGATTAGAAATCATATAGGATTCAGTTGTGGGAAAATTTTGTTGTATGGTTAATTCCATTGGGACATGGGGTGATGTAAGTGGGGTGGTATTGTAACACGTGGTGTATATGGAGTCGTATGGTATAAAAGCCGGTGCCATTACCAAACCATTGGCAACAAAGAACAAAAAGGTGAAAGAATGAATGACAAGTAGTTAAAAAATCCACAGGGACATTTTCATGAGACATCTGGATCCCAAATACCAGCTGGGGAAACAGAAACCTTTCTTTGTTTTTAGATATCCAAAATAGGAGCAGATTCCAAGAAGCATTCCCCAGTTAAAATTCGCTTTGCACTCAAACCTATATATGGGATTTGGACAAGATTTTTTTTAAAAAAAATAGCAATTCAGTTGCACATTTGAAATCTAAAAGCAGTTTCTAAAGGTCAACCGAGTACAGAATATATATTAGTTGGAAATTTGGTTGGAAATTGGTCATACACTTGTATTAGCCACCATACATGCATCGTGTTGAAAAATTGTCTAACTATACAGCTATCGATCCAAACTAAAACTACAGTAAGCCTATAAAGTCTAGACCTATGCTAACTTAGGGTTTTCAGACATATGAAAATTTAAATTTCAACAGATTTAACATCTGGCCACATTCGTTTATCCAGTTTGCTCGTAAAAATAATAGTAGACAATAAAGTGGATTTACACAACAGAATACTAAGTTAAATTTCCAGAACTTATCATTAATGTTGTTTCAAAAAGTTTTACCATCGACACAATGCCCTAGTAAAAAATTACAATGTATGAGACGCCATTATTCATGAGATTAGGGAAGATTTCATTGTCATCCCTTTTGAAAATTTTAGTGGGATCTTATATAAGACAAAATCTTATTATTAAGCAACGTGTACCAAAGAGACCCATAGAATAAAATCTCTTTTATATCGGGGTCTCATTTTTTGTCTCACTTAGTCTCACTTTCCATTGATAATAGGCTGCATCTAATAAAGTGATCATGTTCAATCTGCATTAACACAAATTTCATGGCAATAGGGAGGGGAAATCCCTTAAAGAGGGATTTAAGGGGAATGACATACGAGTCATTTTGCCTTATTATTTTAACCCAATTCTCATACCACCTAATCAATCACATTAAAGCAAATAGCCTATGTGAATTTTTTACATTGTACATGTACAGCTTATGTACATTGTAGACTCTATGATTAATCTTCAATCAGTCCTTCATTTCATTCTTTAAATTATTGCAAGTTTTTGGTAAAATATTTCTAAAAATGGCACCATGCAGTTTCATAAAATTGTACAAAAAACTTCTTTTGGGTGGTCACTTTTATCAGGTTTTACAATAGTTAAAATAAGCCATGGATGAGTTAATGTACATTAAATTAATCCAAATTTGAAAATACGGTAAAACTATTACCACCATTGTAGTTCATGAAAATTTTCACTCTAAAGGTAGGCTTATTTAGTTGTACAAATGCATTTAATATAAAGTGCACCACACAGTTTAAAATTTTGAAGAAATCATCAAACCATCTGCCCTTAGGGGATTCGTGAACAGCTCTACAACAAAAACCTTATCAGAGTTGATCGAATTTGTCAACGTGCGGTCAATTGATGACACATCTGCTTTAAATCACAACAACAAAAAAGCTTCATATTGTCGCCAATACAAAGGAAATCCTTTCTGTGTCCTAACATGAAATCTCCGAGGATTACACTTTTGCACATTCCTTTTTGCGTTAAAATGTGCGGTGGCCAGAGCCTCCCTGGACACGCGGTGGAAGACATTTGTTAGAAATACAACAATGAAATAATCTTTCGCCACTTTCCTATGATTTGGCTGCTGTGCCCAGCATGGCGTCTGATAAAAATAGCTCTATAGAAGAAAGGTGGCCAAAAAACCGATGATGGTCAAGAGTAGGCATTCCCATATTGCTTCAAAACATCAAAGGCAGAAAAGAACCATATAGAAAAAAAAATACCCTGTGGAAGAGCCACGAAAATCCCACATTGCTAATTGATCATTTTGTCCACTGAAGATTGGTGTCCAACTCGCATACGTGATGTTTGTATCGCGTATGTTTTTCTCCTTTACGTGGAAGCTTTCTATTTATTAAGGTTTTGCTTGATTAATCATACGATATATCAAAATTGACCTTGCTTTTCCAAGTTGCCAAGGCTGACGCCATAACCCTCGAGAAGTGTGGAAACAGTTATATCTTTTAGAGACGACTTGCATTGTAGCAATTCCCAATCAACTGCTTCAATGAGTTGGAGAAATGATGGAAGAGCCTGTATTAAGGAGGTGTTCTGGTAGCTATGGAAATAGGGGCAGAACCATGCTGGGAGTCATAACATCCAAACACAAGTGATGCTGATGACTATTTCAACCAACCTATATTACAGGCGTACTGAAAGCGTTTTTGTCACACGGGAAATAGAATTTCTCTAAAAATCTTGTGTTCAATTGTAGTTTATTTAAATCTTCGAACACCACTGGCAAGCATCTAAAAATAATGTATATACATACATGTACATGTATATGTATATGTGAGATTAGAGTGTCCAGTAAATTAGCAGGAAAATATTCAATGATTTCAAGGACCTGTATTGAATTATATGCAGCGTACGGCCCATATTTATCAGATTATATTAAACTTCAGAATTACATGTATACGTATTCCCCCACGTTGAAAGGATATATACAGTGCCTGCAGTACATACAGAATATAGCAAAATGTGTAAGACTTATTTTTGTAGAAATACATTTTATAAATGAAACCAAACAATTTTTTTATTTAAATTATATCTATAAAAATATTTGTATAATTCTATTACTGTTGAAAATAAAAAGAATAAAGGCTATATACAATTTATATAAAAATATTGTTTGGGTTCACTTGAAACATATTTCTATATAATTTTACACAATGTAGTATATTCTGTATACATACACAGTATATACAATTAATATATTATTCAATGTGGGGAAATACGTACATATATTAAGCGCTTTATAATTGCGCTGTACATCAGAAATTGTTAAAATGTTGGTAGAAATTCCTTTAAAACTGCTAGAATTCGATATTTATTTTTAAATGTGTTGCTTATTATTTAGTGTAGATTAACTTTGCAATTCCATGAGCTAACTTGTTGGTCGATGTTGAAAATTGTATTATATTGCATGACAGCATGCCATCTTTAATAATTCGTAAACAATTAGTGAAGACCGATAAAACTTCTACAACGTGAGTCAGCTAGCTATAGCTAATAAATTAATCTGATAATTTCTTTCGACTCTATACCATGACGTTAATACAGAATGCATGCAACGATGGTAAAGAAATAGTCCATGCATATCGCCATAATTCCTCACCATAATTAGTGTCCAACACGACAACCTACATTTTATGTGCGAATCGAATCGGTTGGAACTTGTTCGTGCTGCATGACTCTCCCGTTAAAAAATTAATGTTCCTTTCATGCCAGATGACAATTAAAACACGAAGCTAAAAAGCATATAACCTTAGCAAGCTTGAAGGCCTAACTTTAACAAATAATGCTACAGTTTGGCAACCTCTAATTACTATTAATTTATCTTTTAACTATTCATGATGGAATGGATGTATTCACACCTTCGTAAAACAATGGCAATAATAATAATGGTTAGGATGGATAACCGTTTTTATTGTTTAGTTTTCAAGTAATATAATTAAATATACTAGCTAATTTTATTCCGCTTTATGAATTTAGTTGGCGAGGTCACGACTTTTAGCCACTTGAAAGCACATACAGTGCTTTCATTTAGAACTATGGTGTTCGTATGGTTTGCCTGCATTCAGGGGTAACACAAATTATTGGTGCTTTAAATTGTCTTTTAAAGGACTTTCTTTCATATCAATAAAAGATCAAAAACACTATGATGTCTTCCTTGATAACCAACACTAATTGTATTATTTTTAATGTTCCATGTGCCTTTCTTTGTATCAGAAAAACTCGCAATTTTACGTATATATCTACGCAATATAAGCATGCATATTTAGTAGAATTGCTAAAACAGCAATGTGTATGTGCAATAAAAGCATGCATATTTAGTAGAATTGCTAAAACAGCAATGTGTATGTGCAATAAAAGCATACATGTATATAAACCTATAGTTTGGGAATGGGTATTACTAATGTAATGCTAGCTAATTTGCCAAAATGACCAAGGTATGGTAACGTGTTGACAGGCATTGGTTATACAAAAAACTTTTATTAACATTAAATCACGAGAAAACTAACATTATATAACATGTTTTCGAGAATTGATCAGGTAATTTACCAAATGCGACATAATTAGGCTCGTATACTCGTCAAACAGTAAAAGCTTTTGCTATATATATGGATAGCCTATTACCAAAATGTGACAAAGCAAAAAATATTAACGCCATGTATAACAAATTACTAAACTAATATCGTTAGTTTTGAGAGTTAACTAGATTTCCAATGCATAAGTATAAAAACCTGAAAATTATGGCAATGAGGGTAATAATTAACAATAGTAATAAATAACAAAGTCAATGTTAAATATTTTTGGAGTTTGCAAGAATGCTGTATATAAATAAACCATTATTCATAATCATTTTAACTATGCAATGTTAGGTCGATAAGGTTCGAAAAGTTAACACTACAAAAATTATTATAACATCAAATAACTTATTACTACAACCAGATTATTAGCATAAATAGCTCAAATAATGATGCACCTAATGAAAATCCTCATAAATTATGTAATGGCCCTATTTGAAACTCGATAACGAGGTAATGTATCGATAACGACAAAATTTTATTTAGTCAGAATGCAATTTAGGTTGTATACGATGGATAAATCCCGTTGACGTCCTGGTATATATTGACAACTTGTTGACTCCAACGTTATGAGAAAGCCAGAGCGGCAATTTAGGACACGCGATATTTAGCTTGTATCATTAAAAATTAAAAGGATTCATTGGTTCACTAAACGTATTTATATTTACAGTAATTAGTGCAAATTAGCATACCTAGTAACGAGTAGCGAGATAGTATCAAAATAAACACCACAGATAAAATTATAAATGTATTTTAAAAACGTGCTATGAAACTAGGATTCATGGTCACGAACTAAACATCCATGTATGCAGTACATGTAAGTGAAATTGATTTGAAATATAATACATGTATATTGGAAAATATATGAAATTCTTGAAAATACATAAAATGTGTTCATGCCTGTTGGCTGTTGCCCTTATTTTTTTTTAAATTTATTTACGCTTAAAAGACGTTAATTTATTAACGTCTATAAAACAACTATAAAAGTCGACGGAAATGACGTGTTCATGGCATATATAAATTGCAAATTAAATATTCTTGTATAAATAGCACCCGAGTGATTGCGTCATTAATATGTATTTTAAACATAGATATTTACACCATAAATGAACCCGATTTATGGCCTGAATATATATAGTTCAATAAGTTAAATGTATACATCATGCGGATAAAATGCATGCCCTTGCCAAATTTAAAAGCAAATAAAAATGAAGGCCGCTATACGAGACACTATTTTATGAAATTATGGAACATCTCTTGTCCCAATTGACTGTTTGCAATTATAAATCTTGTTGAGTATGTTGTCATTACAGTTGGATCTCATAATACTCATAAAACCTGATTGGATGTTATAGAATCCCATAGAATAAAATCCCTTAGACTTTAGGGTCTCATTTGGTCTAATTGATTGTTTTACATAATCTCACTAGTTTCATTTGCATGTTTCATATAATCTCGTCATTATCAGTGCTTCTCTATGAGAGCGATTTTTCACTTGGACATGGGGTTATAAAGGGTTCCACAAGGCAGAAGCCACATTTTACTTTGCGTTTCTCAGCAGTCATAAAGGCGAAACCCGCAACGAATTTGTAAGAGAAAGAGCCAAGTAAATGACGTCAGTCACTTTGTAGTCTCCTGAATTAAATTAGCACGGGTCATAAGAAGTTGATTTTACAACGGAAGACAAGGTCGTCAAATCTTCGGACTAGTTTGCTGGCTCATTTCCTCCGACTCAGCATTCCTCTTTCAATACTATAGTTAACTTATTTCGCAACTTTATAGAGCGCGCATTTAATCGATGGAAAGCAGCCGTTAACGTGAGCAAAAGGCATAGTTTAGAAAAATCACTATTCGCGTAACGCCGTTTCAAATTACCAATTTAAACCTGACAAATAATTCAATCTCCAACTGCAAAGTAAGTAAGGCTGGCAAATTGGTGCTAGCAGTGATTGCCTAACTTCAGGGGCCTAGCAGTGGTGAAACACTTAAGAGGGTTGCATACCAGAATAGGCCTTTTTTTTCTAAATTATTTTTTAATTTACTTTTGAAAATTGTTAGGAATAAATGGAATGTACGAGGACCTAGCGTAAATATTGTATTATTTGTTTAATTTTTTTTGTTTATGAATACGTGTGTTCCATTTCATGGAAATATGTCTGTAAAGTTAATACATGTAATTGTAGAGGGTCTGGTAAACTTTACAGACATATTTCAATGAAATGGAATATACATTTACATAAACAAAAAAATTTAAACAAAGAATAGAATATTTATGGTAGGCCCTCGTACATTCAATTTGATCCTAACAGTTTCAAAAATTAAATTAAAAAATAATTTATAAAAAAAGGCTTATTCTGGTATGGAACCTTCTTAAATGCTGTCAAAACAATTATAAGAATCCCGGTCACGAATTCTGTCTTAACTTGGGCTAAATGAAAATGAAGCAATAATCACTCAAAACCATATTAGTATACCATTATTCTAAGAATTTCGCTTTAGTATACTAGAAACAATATAGAACAACCAGATTTTCGTGTAAATGGAAGTTTCAATCACTTTGATGTGTATGGATAAATAATGCTATCAAGAGTTTGACAAACTGAAATCGATGAAAAGTGATTGACAAAGAAATGCACAGATTACAATATAAAAACAGCTTACAAGTTTGGCTTGATAAGAGCTGACAGTTTTGAGACATTGACAACGAAATATAATTTTTGGTTGTTTTTTATATACTAAAATTGTATTCATTTCGATAGATATATTTTGTAACGTCAAGTGTTGTCGTTCCTATATATTATTACAAATCAATTTTTCGACCCATAGGCACCAAAATTTATAGGATTCACAAGTCTTACAGACTAATGATAGAACCAATTGTTGATATACTCGTATATTCTGTATATTAGTAATTGTATCTTTTGATCCAATGCTTATTTTTAGCGAAAAAACAATCAATTTGGAAGAAATTGCGTTTTATCTTGCCTAGACAACCACAATGTTGCTTTTGCTTTAGTCTCAAGATGCCACATTGCCCTCCGTGCCCATTAATATACAGTACAATCTTATTAGAAAACTAAAAGATACACCTCAACAATGTTTAATTAAATACTCGTTTGCCACAGCACCATTGGCGAATGACGCAGCACTACATAAAGCCACAGGCTAATTTTATTGATCTTTCTGCTGAACTGACCGTAGGTCATCATACTGCATCTATGGAAGGACATATACTGCATAAACAACATGCCTAATTGGAATCTGAGGCAAGTTGTCGATGCAGCAATATGCCATAACATTTTAAAGAAGGCCTTATAGCCTGCGCATTAAACAATTCGATATTATGAATTTCAACAACAATATGTTTGACCTTAGGAGACAGGTGATTGGTCGATTACAATGCATTGACTTACGTGCCACAAAGTGAAAATTGTGGAAATGTACTTACCAATTTCACGTTTATATTTTTGGGTCATGAAATATTATACTTTAGCAATGGTCCAAGAGTGACCTAACATTGGAGGAACAAAACCCTTTAATGGTATAAATTTGATGATACTGATCTTAAGATTAGAACTTAGTATCTTATTAGCCTATGTTTTGTCTTAAGAGTAAGCCTACCTAATATTAAAACAACCTAACCACTGAGACGTTTCTAAATATTATTGAATTACACGTATTAAAGCTAAATGTATTTTAGCATCAATCATAAGCTAAGACACTTGTTTTATTCAGTACCTGGCTGCAATTAGATGACTATGTTACAGTTTCAATATAGGACATGTAGATTTGAAAATCGGTTACCGGTAAAGGCCCTCTTTTTTAATGCGTACTTTCCTAAATTCAGCTTCAGTCTAATCGACAGAAAAATTGCATTCCTTAAAACAAAATGCGTTCATCACAAATGGACAATTTACGGTAATGCGTCTCAAGCTAGTCTGGAATGTTCATAAAGCCTGAAGTTAATGAACGTTCCCTGAATTTTAGAGGATTAATCACTGTAATGGAACTGAATTGGAATTGGAATTTAGATACAGATTACAAAATGATTCCAGAAGTTCTCATCATCCAGTACTACGTTATTAATGAGACAGAGTAAATAACTAAAGATGACAAAAATGAAACAACTATAGTTACATGTATGAGACTTCAAAATTTAATGGACCAAAACATTTTTTCATATATATATTTTTAAGAAAAATCTCTGAATAGTTGTTATAACAGTTGAACCTAATATTTAAACGAAACAACATATTCATTGTCATCAAATGTCATCAAACATCATCAAACTGTCATCAACCATCATCAATCTTCAACTCCTAACATCTGTCATTAATCATTCTTAAACTAAAATGTAAAATAAAAAAGATGGCGTTTTTATTTTCGACAAAAATATCACAATCATGTTTGAAAACTGCATCATTTTAACTATAACTGCAAAATTCAAGCAAAACAAATTTTAGCTAATATCAGCCTACCAAAAAATGAAGATAACACTGTCTTCCCAATTAAAATAGCATCTTTTTGTTTCCAAAATAACAATACTTTGAAAAGCAGCCACCCTTAAAGGCCAATTTAAATTTATCGTATATGCGTGTCCCTAAATCTGCTAATTAATTTTACGACGGAAAGTGTAATCATAAAATGGTAGTGGTATTTTTTCGAGCATATATGAAATGTGCAATGGTAATTCACAACGGAAAGTCAAAGTGGAAATTTCTCCATCTAATGCAAATAGTAGCGACCCTGATGATTTTATAGCCTTGCTGCAAATATAGCATCCTGCTATAGAGGATATAATTTGGAAATTCTCACTGTGTAGGGTGTCATTCCATCAGCCTTTATGACTGCAAGTACATGAACAGTATAGTAGGCATATATATGTATGCATCTATGCCCAAATATAAATTTCCTGCTTTCAACTTATCCAGTTTCAAAAGAATAAAAGAAATGATAATGTGACCAGAGATGCCATACAATGCATGATGAATTTTAAAATTATAGGAACACAACTGAAAAAAACCAAACATCAGATGAGTCTTAAGCTTATTATCATTATCTATCCTTGACAATTCTGCATATGCAATGATCAACATATTAGATGAACTCCATATCTGTGACTTTTGTCCCTTCTGGATGACTCAGAAAGGGGTTCTACTCCCTGCTTGTGTCCAAACTTGGCATTGTCCTTTCATTAACATAACAAACATGAGGAAGTGGTGGATGGGGATGATGCTTTCCAGGGGATGATAACCAATAAAATAACTGCTTATCCAGACAAGAGCTGAAACTAAAATGGGAGAAGGTTCGCATATCCGATCAGTAATAAAGATAGTTGGAAAAGCATTTACAGAAAATGGCTTAAAATGGCGACATGTTTGAAACAAAAAAGTCCAGACAGAGTCTGTGGAACTTTGGACTGATTGTTGGCTACACGTACCTCCATTACCAGCAATCGGTGCATTAAGCATCATTTAATGAACGATGAAAATTGGAAATTGCATGTAATCATCGCATAACTGCATTGAATGTTAGGGCAATATTTTGCATGTTATTCACATTCTTGAATTTTCGACTCGAGCGTCTCAAAATTTCTCATCAGAAGCTTATTAGCTTCAAACATGGTTTTTAATCAACTTGAAAACTGTTCGAAATGTAGGTCAGGATAATTGAGCGGTCATGCCTGTTAATTACCTTTTTAATTAACAATGCTAGTAGCACCGAAACCTAAGAATGACGTCATTTAGGCGGAAGTAGATTACTGGAAAACGTTTATCAACCCAATTTGGGCCTTATCACTATGATGAATAACGAGCAGAGAGGAATAATAAGATAGTGAGTTTTGAGATATAGAACAACAAAACCAAAGCTCCTTAAAAATTGAACAAAAAAGCAGCCCCAAGTATTAAAACGTAATTAAGGCTAATGCAGTTGACAAAACATCTCAAAACAGCCCCATTTCTTGCGGTTTTTTTTAATCAAAATTGCACTTCTTGGTCATAACTGTACTAAAATTGTATAGATAAAAATGTTCGATGAGCCTGACCAATACACAAAATTTGAGCCTCTATAACATGTGAAAGTTGGTCAAAAAGGACCTCAAAGAAGTTGAACCATTCAAGTTAAATAAAAGGGTTAATCGAGATTGGAATCCCAAACCGTTTCTTGGATTTCCTCATCAGTTTTTTTTGTTTTTGTTTTTCATGAAAAGTGCAATTCAATGTACGGTTTTTTATGGCTGTTGTGGGGGCAGTAAGCCGCCTGGTTTTTAGTATGTACCTATTTATCACACGCGTGGGGTTCAAAGTGGGCTTACAGACTCTGATGACGTCATATTCACATTGCAAGTTCCACCCTCGGTTGCATGAATCACTGTTTTCAGCATTATGTAATTAGCTAAACTTTCGTTAGACTTTGGCCATGGAAGGGGGGAAAAGCACAACCATGCAACATCCCTGGTGTTCCCTTGACGACCTGTTATCGATTTGATAGCATATCGTAAAAATTCATAGAAAAAAAAAAGCAGCTAAAAGGACATGTTAGCCCCTGGCATCCATATTCTGGGATCTAAAACCCAATATCAAAGCATTGTTTTTGGCAACTATTACGCATTTGTACTTTATTATTTATTCAAAAAAAAAATGTTCATCTTGGATGAATTTCTGTAAATCTGTTTAATGGGTTTCCTGAGCTTGCATGAAAATGATGTATTAACGTTGAAATAAACCTATAGGATATTTCAAAAATAAAATGTATTTTTGGCACGTACATGGTGAATCGAAAATTGGGTTGCTCCGGTTACTGCATTTGTGAGCAGATAGCAAAATATGTTTACAACCAAAAGAGATGTCGTCACTCATCCGCATGACCAGTTAATATATTTTTAGAAACTGACGTCATGTCCTCTAATGTACTATTATCCTGTAGGCAAGAAGACCACCCTGTCGCAGCCTATACTGTAGCCTACCTTGAAAAAAATTGGTGGCGTTGATTGATAATTGGACTAATATTCGACATTCAACACATGGCCCTCACAGGTTAACCTGGTGAATTTCAGGAAATAAATTTTCGAATTATTCACGGGCAAAGTTAGAAGTGAGCCAAGGCTAATTCAAGGTTAATACACTTAAGGCCAGGGATGAAGTGCACAACAAAAACCCTTTCATCCTTTTTTCGCAATACAACTAGAAGATGAAAAGTTGATACTTTCTAAACAGTACATGTAGCACCGATCACGAATTATATCTTTAAAAAAAATATGCATATCAGAAAAAAATCAGAAAACAAGCACTGACCAGTATGGTATCATGTGATTAAAGGGCATTTCACAAGTATTAATTAATGCCACGAACTCCACAACATTGTGATCAAGTGCAAATAATTTAACATCAACGAATCTATTCCAATATAATACAGACCTTAAATATCTAGATGTAACAGAAAACAGGTGTAAAAATTTGCGTAGTATGCAGTGTTACCTGAAATTCCCATGCACATCCATCAAAAGTTGCACAACCCATAAATAAAAGCAATGTCTAAATTTATAAATGCTAGACCACACCGGAACTGCGTCTTTAAACTAAGCCAACCGGAGTTGCAAGAACCGCAATCTTTTGACAACTTTTTCATACTTGTCTACACGTGAGTTATGAAACATTCAACAACGAGTCTAGGCTACAAATATAGTTTTTCCTAAAGCATAATAGGCTATAGGCATTAGAAACCCCTGTATAAAAAAATTGAAATCCATACATGAAAGAAGAAGCCAAAATATATGGCAACAATAGAAACTCAGGAAGAAATCTCGATAAAGTTAACAGAAAAATGAATGGTGGGTAAGCTCGTGTTCCGATCTCCTACATCCGAGCCATTCCACAGTGGTCGATTTCCGCCGGAGTCAAGTGACATCCTTCTAAACATTCATACCAATCCATTTATAAAAGGCGGAATATTGACGTTCTGCATGGGGTGACGTTGACCCTTCTCGGTCCATATATATTCTAACGATATCAGCATCGCATACGAGCATCCCACCTGAGACGTGAAATATCCGCATCTTTTGATATTCAGTCGAGCATCCTAGTCAGATTCCATTAGCGTCATGGACAGTTCGAAAACGACCCCACATCGAGATCCCATAAATGCATCTTTCCTTATACCCATTGCCACTTCTTATACTTCTGACCAAAGTCCAAAATCCGTCGGAATACACTATCGTGACCAATTTCTTAAAATTAATAAACAATTCCTTGAACTATTCAATTTCTACAAGCTACCTATTCCGTTGGGACAAGTGGGCTTTCTGTATACATATCGATTCTTTCTCTAAAAGTGACGTGTTTACAGGTCCCATATTTGCAGGCTGATAAGGTCACATGCGACATTTGTATTCAGGTTTATGCTTACACTCACTGGCTGGATGTCCCAACTCAGAGTCTGGAAAATCTTGAGACTGCTTCAATTTATAATAATAGAGTGTGCAAACAAATTCAACCCTCTGATGACCATCTTGGGGTTATCATGTCTCCATGAGTTTAAAACATTCAAAATGGTGATTTCAATAACTAGGTTTTCTTTGAAATTGTAACTATAGCTCTCATATATATATATATATATGTTTAACTTTATGTTCCTTACTGTTATACACTTGAATGAAGAGGTTTTTCCGATTATGAATATGCAAAATATTCAATATTCAACTTGTCAATATTCATTTTCAGTTTAATTTTTTTATATTAACATCTAGTTTGTTTTACGTGTATATTTTGCATGATTTTTGCAAAATATATTTGAATCTGAAATAAAAGAAACATTTGTTTTAGCAAGTTCATAATTAATCGTAATTCAAACATGCCATCCTGAGATATATTTAAAACTCATATGTTTAAAAACATTTATGGTCATCAGAGTTAAGGAAATAAAATCCAAAGTTGTAAAAATTGCAAATGCACACCCAGAATGCCATCAGAATGTTTTTAAATTTATTTTGTAAAGGTTTGAACGACGTTCTGTTACTCTTACTAGGCTATTATTAAATAATAGAGCTATTAATTCTATATATGAAATTTATAGAAAATTCTCGTCAAATCCTAACCTATAGGCTTTCCTGCATACTTATATATAAATATTTGCAGACTGGACTTAAAATTAAAATATGGCAATTTGAATAAAATAAGCACATATCGAATTACACGTACAAGGTATTTTACAATAATAGATCACTTACATTATAAACGTTTGAAACAATTAAGTTATCACACACTAGAGGATGAATGAAGCAACTGAAAAACTTACTGGTTTTAAGTTAAATAGCATACAAATTCTTAGTTATAGTTAAGACTAAAGACAGAAAATTTGATTCAGAATTTAATTAATTCCAGGAGAAAGTTACGATAGGTTTGATGAAGAAAGTTTATCACGAATTGTGCCATCACCGTAAACCGTTAACTTTGCAATTATCTATAGATTGCTCCATTATATCAGTTCCACTTGCTCTTCGCTGAAAGCTAGTAATCAATGCCGTTTTCATTAACGACAACACAAATTGTTGATTAAAATCTAGTTTAACTGGACGAAAAATAATTGTTTTCGTACTCGCATCTTATCAGTCCAGTCATCCTGTTGATACCAGATGATGCATTACATGTACAGATTTTAAATAACAAGATCTCAGAACAGCTGATCGAGATTTAAAAAAGATGGATTGATTTACGTATACAGTACATTGAATTTGAACATGGCACAACCTAAAGCATGACTTATCTCTGCTATGGGTGACATGACCTTGTCATACACATGTACAGGGGTATTTCCCCACATATTTACCACCAAGATTTCACACTAAGATTTGTGCAACTTGGTTAAGGCTAGGTTTTCATAAGTTATGCCAGATTAAGTTATGATAAATGTAATCCATTGATGATCATGGCAGAGAGGTTCTAGATCAGTTGCTCATACGGACATTTCCCCACATGATGCCACATCTAACCATATAATATCCGAATAACGCCCAATTTTAATTTGTGATTAGAGGGTGACCACAAATTATATGTATTTGGCCGATTTTTTAAGGTTTGATTAGGCTTTTTTAAGTTATGTAAGGTTAAGTTAGGTTAGGTTATGAAAGGTAAAGTTAGGATTACTAATCCGGCATAACCTGACATAACATAAACAAACCTAACCATACCATAACCAAATTGTTCAAAACATTGGTGCTCACACCCTTATCACCGATTAAAAATGTTCGTTAATCAGACATTACATGGTTAGGTGTGGGGAAATGTCCGTTTATGCAACTGTCCTAGAACCCCTGTCGTGATGGCCAATTCTAATCACCGATTAAAAATCGAAAATTACTAGAACATTAAATTGTGCAGCAATTACATGTAGCACTATAACTGGTGATTAATGGGAGCTCTGTATTTTAACAAATATGTCCAGTTAAATATTTTTCACCTTAGTCCTAACCATCGGTTAAGTTTGATGTGTATTGTAGATTCCCAAGAACACCAGTCTGGTATATGTGCTTACAAGTCGCCCATTCATTGTCACCAATCACCGAAGTGGGGAATTCACGGCAGTATAATAACACAAATGTGAGGATGGATCCAACAGTAACATAATACAACAGTAGTAACATATTACGGATTGTGTAACTGCAGATCCAAAGTGTTCGTTTCATCGAATTAAAGCCAACAAACAAATGTTTGCCATTCGCTCTTCATTTCAACGCTATTTTCAACCTAGCTTATCGCATTTTATATATTGAGATTATTTAACGCCGCACACTTCGGGAAACAAATACAACGTAAATGTGCACCGGTTAAAGGTGGGTCTAAAGTCCATAAAGCTGATTCATTTGAAAATGCTGTTCTGGCTGGTTTTTTAACCTACAAGCAACTTTGACAAATAAAGCTTTATAGTGGATTTTGTTTAACCAAATCAATTCGTGGATACACTCCTAATTACCATCCATTTAGGGCAGAAAAAAGCATGCACATAAATTTGTGACGTCTTATATTTATGTGGGTAAGGGGGCAAGGATATATTTTTCAGTTTAATATGCATAATATCCCATTTGTATATACTTGTATATCGTCTAAAATAAGATGTCCAACTCGAGGCCCGTGGCTCAAAATGATTGGACAATTCTGGTCTAAACATTTTAGGGGTAGAGAAAAATTGCGCACAAGGAGGTTTCCCCGCACTAAGATTTCACATCCAATTAGGGTAATTAGGTTTGGATGTTTGTTGGGAAATGTTCTTTGCTCAACTGTCCAAACACATCAAGTAGTGGCCTGACAATTGCGCATACGGACGATTCCTACACAATATAAGCAATTTGGATGGGGATCGAGGGTTGACCTGACAATTGCGCTCAAGGATGATTCCCCACACAGATATTGCACCTGATTTGTGCAATTTTGGTAAGGTAACTTTTGGTGGGAGGTAATATTTTAAGTTAAGTAATGTATGGTGAGGGGTGAGGGGGTAATATACTATAGATAGAGGAGTTATCCGGATAATTGCGCACATAGACGATTCCCCAATCAGATTTCGCCTCCAATTTGTTCAATTTGGATTAGTTTGAACTACGTTAGGTTATAGCAATATATATATGGCTTCGATTTAGTATTGGGTAAGGTGCAGGCACTGCAGGGTATAGCCATCAGCTGCAATGACTATATATAGGAGGTCGAAAAATCATCCAGTTTCGGGGCTAAAAACCTTAAGGTCATGACCCTTTCATATAAATGTTTAAAAAATCGTTTGCCCTTACCTATGGTTGTGAGCACTGTAGTGGCAAAATAGAAGGCCCCAGCGAACTTCCACTGTTGTCCCGCCTTGTGCGGCACGCTCCTAATAATCACCGTTTGCAAAATCACGTAATCCTCGTTGGTCATGTTGTATTTTTTCTTAAAAATGTCTTCGAACAGGGTCAGCGTCTCCTTCTGTTTCGCCTCATTCTCAGATTCCAGCTTATCGAAAACGGCCGCTCCGACCAGCAGATAGGTAAAGGTGAACACAATTAGGGCCAGAGTCCGCACGTTTTGTTTCTTCATTACTAGGAGATCCAGATTGAATGGTGCATACTAGGATGCTACCACTGGTTGCAAAAAATGGATCATATCACCCGGCACTGATCGCGGACGGGGTCAGAGGTCATGACCCCTTCCAAACCGCTTCACAGCAGTGATTGAAACGCGAAGAAGAAAAATTAGAATAAAACCGAAAAATTAAAAAAAAAATAAAAAATAAACACGCGACACAAACGAATTATCCTAGAAGGTCGCCCATCTTCATCGTATAGTAGTTGTGCAGGTGTTGAAAGAAGAGAAGAAAAAAAAATGTAGGATGTGGTACCGTTTCAAACACCAGCTATTTATCCCCTGGGTGTTCAGGTTAAGTTGGGATGCGGGGAAAAGAGGAGAACGGCCATCGCATCGATGTGGTGCGGCGACGCGACTCCCAGCATCCTAGCGTCGCTCCAAAAGCCGCGATGTGTGCAAGAAGCGCACTCGCAAGTGCGCACTTTTCGATCGTCCTTCTCAGCGGTTGCGATTCTAGATGAAAAAATGTGAGGAAAATTCTTTTCTCCCCCCACTTCTTTTGGTTCAAAGCGACACGGTCATCGTAGAGCGCTGTTGCTTCTTGTGCGACGCTGCTCCTGCACGCATCACGCAGCTGTTGTCGTAGGGGCGAAGGCCCTTGCCTAGCGTCATCTTCAGCGGAGAAACCGATTCGAGCGCTGTGCATGGAGAGGGCATCATCGTGCGTGGAAGGCTTCATTTTCGGAATGGATGGAAAACGGAGGGGGTGGAAGAACCGAACACACACGTACACGTACGCTAGGAATCTCCAGAGAGGAGTCGTTGCTCGGGGGAGATCGATCCCCCGAATATTGGGTAGGGGCTTCTTTGAAATTGTCTGTGCATGGCACTGCCCGAGCGAGTAATCTGTTGAAAAAACAATGAGATTATTTGGACCTTATGAGGACTGATGGGAACAAACGAGATAGAAATATCAATGGGATTTTAATCCATGGGACTCTGTGACAGAGATTGTATGAGATCTCTAGTGAAAAACTGCATTGAAGCATATATAATGCCCCGTTTCTTATGAGATTATGGAACGTCCCATTGTTATCATGTGATACCTCGATCAGGATGGACTCCCATTAAGGGACTCGTTCCATTACGTTCAATAGAATAAAATCTGTTTGATATTGGGGTCTCATTTGATCACATTACATGTCTAGTTTTTCTTTATCAGATGGACTACTTGAAATTTTGCGCTTGGGATAACAATATGATCCATGATCTCATAAGGAATGGGGTATCATACAATGAGATTTCCACTAGGGATAGAATCCATGGGATTAAATGAAACACCAATATGCGATTTACTCTATGGGACTCTGTGACATGAGTTCCTAGGAGATTTTATGAGACTTATGTGGTCTCACTCTAATAAGAACATCTCTATTGAAAAACGTCATTGAAGCCTATATGATGCCCGTTTCTTATGAGATTATGGAACATCCCATTGTTATCTTGTGATACCCCATGATGGATTATATAATCCCATTAAGGGACTCGTGCCATTACGTTCAATAAAATAAAATCTTTTTGATATTTGAGTCTCATTTGGTCACATTACATGTCTAGTTTTTCTCTATATGAGATGGACTACTTAAAATTTTGCACTTGGGATATGATCTATGATCTCATAAGGAATGGTGTATCATACAATTAGATACATGTATTTCCATTAGGGATAGAGCCTAATGAGAAAGTGAGATAATCAATAGGATTAGATGAAACACCAATATCAATGGAATTTTTTCTTTGGGACTCAATGGCATGAGTCCTTAATAATTTAATGCGATTTTATGCGACTACATGTATTATGAGATCCAACTTTAACTGAACAAGACGCTTTTCAACTGGGATAACAATGAGATGTTCTATTTTGAATTTTACTTAGTGTAAACAATGCTAACATTAATGAACGATTAAGGCGTGAAATTAAGCGTGGAAAATGATTTATGCATTCTTGAGCAGCAAACAAAAAATGGCATTTTACCTTCTGTTCTTTAATTTTAAAAAGTAATTCTCCAAAGTCTTCAGTGTTGACATTGATATACACAGTTAACATGCAGGTCCCTTAGTCTACATAGAATTCTCATAAGCCAGAATTTCTAAGAAGCCACCATTGCAGCCGGTGCACAATATTTTCGAGCACCAAGTTGTTTGTACTACACGATAATTACACATGGTTGATTTTCGCCAGAGCAATAGTGCTCACCTGGGCATGTCCCATGCATTTTAAACGAGTACGTATTATTATTTTTGTCATTGCCTTTGCATTCCCTTCTGCTTCAAAAACAAACTAAGCATTTTTTTTTTTAGTAAATGTGGTTTCGACTTTACGTATTTACGAATAGAACACACTAGAGACTCGTAGAAGACTAGAAGATGAGAACAAAGTCGCTGATATTCCCAAATCGTCGTACTAAATCAAGACGGTCTAATTTAGCGAGCATTGCCTAACAGCTTGATTAACAGTAAAAAAAAAATGCTTTCTTCAAAACGTTGTTTTGAATTCTAGAAGACAAGACAAGCAAACAAGACTTTTAGAACATTTTTTATAATAGGCATTTTATGAAATTATTTGCAAAGATCATCCACCCACTGAAAAATCTACTACAGAAGACAAAAACATAACCATGATTGAAGGTATTTTATGAGCTCAACGGCTTTGGTTCTTCGTCTGCCCTGTTCTTTCAATGCTAAAGCCCTAATAGCAGCGCATAAAGGTTTAGGTTATCGACCCAAGACTAATGCATCGTCTACATGAACAATGGACTAGGAGTGAGTTTTCTGCAGAATGACATGCAATGATAAAATCTTTGCAAATTGAGAGGAGCAAAAAAAAAAGCAACAATGATGGCGTGCATGCTTATACATTATGTGTATATTACAGTCGGAATATGGTCATATTTCTACGAGGATTAATCTACTCAGATACCTGATATGACGGTATTAAAAAAAAAAGCAGCAGCAGAATCACATAGGCCTAATACGTGACGCCCATTGGATAAGATGGCGAAGGACTCAACGGTATGGAAAAGGTCACAATTACGTGTGAGATATGGGAAATAACCATCAAACGAATAGCATGAGTTCCAACTGATGGAAATTACGGGCATAGACTTTCCCCTCAACGATTGGTTCCTCGTCCATATAGAAAACTCATAAAACGACTAATTTTATTACTAGCAAATCTAACAGACCTAGGAATCAGATCCTAACTATATCAACTATACTGGCATTACGTTTCAAGTTCATTGAGATTTGGATTTTAATTCAGTTGAAATGTTTATACATTACAAGAGTTTCATCTTGGATTGATGACGTGTGGTGCAAATGTACCGTCTACTAATTAGCCAAAGAATCAAGAAAGTGTGGGCTTAATTAATGACGTCATTAGGGTGATTTGAACATAGGGCTTGAGTGTTCTTGACTTGGTTGTCTTTTAAGGCAATGGACGGAAACTTGTACGTGTAGATGCCATATATCAATCTTTGGTTATTCAATGACGTCAGACTGTTCCAATTAACTTCCAACATTCTTAAAAACAGCTGGTGTTGGATGCATGTGTAACATATAAACTCTTCGTATAAATAAATTGTGACGCCAAGTGAATAAAATCCGTGACCTCACGAAATTTAAGGATAAAAAAAAAAATTCTTTTAACCAAAATAAAAGTGAAGGCAATGCCACCTGCTGGTGAGTATTTAAATGAAGCGCCGTTACGATATGGCCACTGAGCACGTGATGTAAATAAAACGCCTTTATGAATTGAATTGAATTAATTTAATTTAACAAGAGACATTCAGCTTCTAAATTTCTTCTACGTCAAAATGTAAAGCTACAAGCTTGGGAATATAAATATCAATTCGTTGAAATGAGGTTACTTCTTTATATACATGTATTTACATACAAAGGAATTTAAACATTTTGTTTTCAATAATTGTAAATTAATTTTAAAATATTAGATGGACAATATATTTGTTTATTATGAAAGATAGTTCGTTTTTATAAACAAAAAATTCAAAAACAAACAAAAGAAAGATATTCGTCGTTAGAAACAATGAAGAATTTTGAGCAATTTATTCATTCAGTATTTTGCCTTACATTTTGTTTTGTTACAACGTGTGTGCTTTAAGGTCCCATCTTTATTTCTTAATATTTCTCTAGAGCCCTCAAAATCATTCCATGCACATTGGAGTTATTTTACCATAATTTTTCCTTTTTAAAAAAGTAACAACTCTCGAGGAATAGTTTACATTGACAGCATTTTGCATTATGTATATCTAGGATATGAAGAATCCAACTGGCGAAGGGTGCATTTCAGCCCTGTTTTCTTTGAGGGGGAAATATGGAACTCCCATGAATGCTTACGATCGAGTCTATTTCCCAAAAGACCCATTTCTTCATTTTCATGAATAGAAATATGCAAAAACTAGTCATTTTTAAAGGATCACCCTCCTTTGTTCAGTCATGCAAGTGTACCTGCCTTTTTATGGCACTGTTTCCAAAAACATCTACGTTTTAATATAATTACACCAAGCTCAAATTTGCTAGCAACAGAAGTGGCAACCCGGCTTATAAAGACCAATATCTGAAAAGCTAAAAGGGCCTCAAATTGTTTTTCGCTTTTCACATTTTGAAAGTTAAGCTGCTTTTTGAAAGACACTTTCCTCGCAAACTGAAAAATAAATGCCTTTGTTATACCTGATGGTTTGCTCTAAACTGCCGCATCGATCACGTGAAAATAGTTGTAGAAAATTAGGATCAGACAGCGTTTAGGCTGCTTTAAACCATTTTGAAATTTTAGTGGAAACAGTACAAGTCCATTCAGAAGAAGTTCATCGATGAGGTCTTCTGCTCAAGTAATGATTCTATTGTTTAACGTCATTGAATTTTTTGAAATCGTAATAGTGGAAAATAGAAATCAACAGATTTTTTTCTAAATATCTGATAGTCTGTTTGGATAACATTTTTATTTTGGGATGAACAGGATTTTACTTCCTATTGAGATGAATATTACATTATCGTCTCCTGCAGGTAATGGTAATTACAAAAAACATACCAGTTTTTGCATACCAGAATAAGCCTTTTTTTCAAAATTATTTTTTAATTTAATTTTGGAAACTGATAGGTACAAATGAAATGTACGAGGACCTAGCATAAATATTCTATTATTTGTTGAAATTTTTTTGTTTATGTATATGTATATTCCATTTCATGCAAATACATGCATGTCTATAAAGTTTATAATTGTAGAGGGTGTGGTAAACTTTAAGGATATATTTCCATGAAATGGAATATACATATACATAAACAAAACATTTAAACAAGTAATAGAATATTTATGTTTGGTCCTCGTATATTTCATTTGTAACTAGCAGTTTCAAAAATTTAATACAAAAATAATTTAGAAAAAAAAAATTATGCAACCCTCTTAAATGTGTCGAGAAGCTCGTTTTATCAACTTTACGCGCATGCGCACATCTATTCTACCAGCAATTTGTCCGATTTATATTTCATCTAAGTTGAAATAGAAAACATGAGCGGCCGGCTCATGCAAAATTATAATTTTCAAATAATATATAATCATATAAAGTTTGGGCCAATATAATTTGTAAAACATTCTGTATTAATAAGGTATGTATCATTTGTCAAAACCTTTAAAAAAAGTTAATTAAGAAATCGAATGAGTGGTATTATAAAACATATAATACAGTGTATGTATAATACAGTGTATAATACAGTGGGAAAAACGTACACCCATGCACTCGGCCAAAAACCCAAAAACCATGAAAATGAACTGCTGCTAGCTTAAAAATGATCACAAAAGTACAAATAAGACCATATATGCATATAATCTGCACACGTTCTTGTATAAATAATTAAAATTCTTGGTAAGAACCTCAGTAACAAGTGCTGCAAAGCTATTTTAGGCGTCATGTCGACACAATGAAAAAAAGGTCCTAATGAAAATATAGGGAATTTATTCCTAAGGGAAGTATATACTTGCTTCTTTAATTTCATTACCTTGACTTGACTTGATTAAAAAGGGCAAGTGTATCCTGCCTTTTTCATCTTTTGGGACTTTTACAAATTCAACTTTGAATCTTTTGTATGTTGAATGTCAAGTCGAAGTGAAGTGTACAGACACCAAGGACATTAAACATTAATTCGACAAACAAAGTCATTATGTTGAAGGAAAACTTTCATATAACTATCCTTGTTTTAAAATGATGTCTTATGCTGAAAAACACTTTTTTCAGAACATCCTTTGGAGTTTATAGTTATGACAAACTTTAATTACAATAAAGGAGACAAATGTGTATAGAGCTAATTGTATCATTTTTAGTGTGCGTACAGTAAAACTGATGCAAAAATAACTTCAAGAACAGATTTTGTATACGACACAACCAATAACAATAGTTCCAAGTCAATATTGTCACATTCCAGGCTTTAGTGCCGATTGACAGAAGTCAAATACGCATGCTACAAGACGTTAACTGCCACACCTATTGATCAATGTTCATAAATGATAAAGAATTGCTTACAGAATGAATATAAATTACTAAAATTGATTGGCATGTACAAGAATCCATTTTGGTATTTCATTTTCACTGATCAAATCTATGAACCCATGAACTTTTATTCCTTTCCATATGATGTTTGATGGAGAAGGTTGTGAGGTTTTAGTGAACACTTATATAGACTAGATTGCAATGTTTCATTCAAGCATAATGGCGTTAAACAAGCTCAATTATCTTCTACTGTGGTCAGGGTATTAGGTGACAATCTGCTGACACGTCAGCAGGCTAGTTCTCTAGTACGTCAGATACTTGTCAACGAAGCAATTAATCAGCCATGATGCCAGAAGCTGTCAGTGCACTTTCTTCGAACAATTTTCCAATGTATCCACTTTTTTCAAATGACCAGAAACTCTTGCATTTACATTGTATATGCAATTCAATACGATTTTTACCCTTTATTACACAATTTGGGTATCCTTATATAATTTGAAATTGTTCTTGGTATACACTGCAAATGAAAACATCTTAAAACCTGTACCTAAAACAAGACGTTATGAGCATCTTTGGAAATTCAACTAAAATTAAAATGCAATTTTGCATTTCTTTTGTTTACTGTCCGTCTTATTATAAAATGCAACTAAATTTTAAGTTATAAAAGTGGTGAAATTAAGATGCATCTTTGCACCTTGTTTTGGGGACATCTTACTTTAAGATGTTTTCATTTGCAGTGTGTCCGACGTAAATTCCTGGTATAAAACATGTTATGTTTCTGAAGTTTCTGAAAGTATATGAGCTTTCAAAAATTCTAACTACTTAGGGTAATTTACTTTAGGGTATTTTATAAGTTAATGTAAAAAATATGTTTGTTTTGTTGTAATTTTGTGAAAGAAACATGTTAAAGATGCTTTTTAAAATGTATCATCAGATTAAACTATTTTAATCCCAATTATTCGTAGGAACCACCAAAAAGTGTTTATATGTCTGTTCCAAACAAAGGCGCATATGGTGCCCATATTGTTATCCTGATTCCCTGCGTGTAATATAACATAAAACGATAGCACCTACAGACACAATTACGTTTACGACTATTTTATAACGCAGTTTCACGACCCCCTTCAAAAATGCTTTACTCATGATAAATGAAGGGTCAATTTGCATCTGATTTGAATATATGCGAATATGAGATGCTCGATCCATTAACTTCCTCCTATAGTGGGATTTCAATTTTTTTTTTCTAAACTTAATCTAGACGTTAGAAATCTGAAAAGGTTTTCCTCAACGATACTATATAAGAAGCGCAACAGGGCTTCTAAGAAATGCATGCATGCATTAGTTCGTCTTGTCATCTGCTCCCATTAAGACTTGGATGCAAATGGAGGCTTATACCACTGTGGGATTGTAATTTTCTTCAAAACTTCGGTTTCGTTTGGCATTTTCAAGGAAGGCTTCTAAGAAATAGCATGGTAAGACGAATTTTACATTCGCGTTTCTTTTTCCAAAGTAGGAAATTGAGGAAATCTTTGCAAGACTCGACTACTGATGGTTGCTGAAGAGTTAAAAGCAATGGAAAAATATAAATTAATTTGCGAGTGACTTAAGACTCATTTAATCAGATTTACATATTGATGACAGTTGATAGCAAGCTGCAGTTAATAAAATGAGCCGAAAGTAGGTAGGTAAAACCTGGTCTACACAAATTTTGTTATCTGGCTTGCATGATCATGACGACAAAATGATCACTGACATCATAATGTAACATTGTAGACCAGGCTTAAAGCTGTTTCAGTGATCATCAGAGGTTGTCAGTGATATACACATCTATAGGCAAAATATCACATATTCCTATGAGATTATGTATAATGCATTTTCTTGTAAACATCTATGGAAAACTTTCGAAATTGAAAATTTGTTACGCTGTTTGTTACTAATAACTCATGTGTCCGCAGTCTCATGTCATTTCCCAACTTGACCCAACAATCTAATTTCCTATAACAACCATAACTACAATCCCAATTTCCAACCCCAAGGGCAAAAGGTCATACTTACACTATGTCCCAACATGTCATACAGAAGTTTCACATTCTCATGCTTCAACATATGTCATAGTTCTACAATCTCATATTTTCAATATGCCATAGTTCCACAATATCATGTCCCATTTTGTTATTATTCCACATCTTTATTTTCCCACATGTCATAGTTATACAATCTCATGTCCCAACTTGTCATAGTTTCAAAATCTCAAAACTCGTCTTATATGCCCCAACATATCAATCCCATGTGTATCACTTGCCATATCAGTTAACCATGCCATTTTTAATGTTTATCCATAAACTACATGTATACGCCCAATCTAGATGTTCTCTCTAAATCCGGATAATTAGAAAAAAGTGCTGCTTCTACGAGCTCGTAAAACCAGTTTTTTAATACTCAATTTATTTTAAAATATCGAATGGTGGAGGACATTGTCGCAATGCCCACTACAATTAAATGATTCTAAAGCACTTGATGCATCCAACTTGCATGCACATGTACATGTATATGCTGCCATTTTGTCCACCTTCATCAAAACATGAGTTTTGCTGATCATTGACCTGTTCGGATTCTCAGAAAAGGGCTTAAAAGCACCGGTGATTGCCTTTCATCCAACAAGAAATAGACACCATTTCCACTATCATTACCTCTGAATATTTAAGGCAACTTTGCTATCAAAAAATCCTATATTAAAATTCACACATAACTTGGAAGACAGTGAAACAGTAAAAATATCTTCAATATGTCTAGGGCCAACTAAGGCGTCCTTTTAAAAGCAACGCATGCGCTGTCTTGCATCACTGTCAACGTCTCACGGTCGAACCCTAGGCTACAATAGAAAAACATCTGCGCCACCGAAATTCGGAAACACGACTTTTATCTTGAAATATCTGGCACTTTATTTGTGACAGCCTTCAATAAATGCCTTATTTATTTTTTGGGGCTGTTCCTATGACTTCTCATGAACAGCATTACGCGTTACCAGAATGACATTTCGAAGAGGACGCCTTTTTACTATGGCACTGGAGAAATAGCGTTGCTGTGGCACATTTCCCTCCAGGACATGGTAAAAATCTTGTATCTTTTTCATATCAAGACGCGCGTGATGGGATACTTCCTTCCCTAAAATCCTTGAACGCCTTGGAATGATACCCTGGACATAGTAATGATTCTAGCGCGTGTCCAGAAACTAACATTTTTTTACTAAAAACCAGCAATATCAGGGTCAGAAATATTGATGGTTAATGTAGTTTGCATGAGTGCTTTTCTATAGATTGGACTTTGGTTGCTCACAGATTTGTAACTCTTGATGGTGCAATGCAAGTACCAGTGGATCAAAAGTTTGTGCCACACAAACCCAACCACATACACACCCATATAAATAATAGTATATGGGCTTTCACAGCTAGGAACTAACTGTATAGTGTTACAATACATGCATGACATTTAGTAGTCAGTAGTCAAACATTTCATATTGTTCGAAATTAGGTTTTATTGCGAAACTCATCATTGATAGCTATATTTTCTGTTTATGTTAATTTTGAAGCATGTTCTTCTGTAGATGAAATATCATAACTTACAAAAACGCTTTAGTGAAAGTACGTGTATTTTCGAGTAATAAAAGTCCTTTTTTTATATCCAAATCGCCCACTTTCTTGATCTTTTTAGTTTATATGCTTGGGTGGATGAACTTTTGCAAGCTTAAAACGAACCGATCAACCCAGCATGGAGATGCGCCATGAAGGATTCCTTAGGGGTTTTTTAAGCACAAACACGGTGTGGCCATGTGAAGGTTTTTAGTTTGAAACAAGAGGAAAAATCCAGATTTCATGCCAATGGGTGTGAATAACGCCCGTTTCATTGTCGTCAGGAATGACGTCAGCACTTGGGAGCACTTTATAAAGAAAACAGATTTATGGCCAAGGGAAATGAGTTGAACTCTGAATAGGTTCGAATCGGTGAGGGTTGTTCCGCAATTTTTTAAATAAAATATTGAAGGATTTAGTTAAAAAATATCAGTTTCTGCAATATCGAAAATGATCTTAAATAGGAATGTATAAATATTTTTACCCCACGTCACGAATTCTGTCTTGTCTTAGGGTAAAAACATAGTGCTATCAGCGATTAAAGAATCGCTTCATTTTAGAACGATTCCTTCCCTGGGTTGATACCTGTGAATCGCGATGCAGCCGCACATAGTATAGAGGCGCATCAAAGAATAGAGCATCACATGATTCTAGCATGAATCCAGGACACGAACGAGTTTGTCTTTTCTAGAATCATTCTTGATTTTAATGAGTTCTCAATGGTATCGAAAACAAGATGTTCGATTGTAATCATTGATTCCAGAATCATTTCAGAATCATCCCAGATTAATTATAAAATGAAGCGATTCTTTAATCGCTGATAGCACTATAGCACTATGTTTTTAGCCTTAGACGATATAATTATCCGACAAATTACCATTGAAGTAGATGTGACCAGTGACCTCCATGTGGATAAAACGCCACATTTAAAGAGTATAAACACAAAATTCCAGTTCTCTAGAACGTGCGAAAGTTGGTCAAAAAGAACCCCAAAGAAGTTAAAATAAAAGGTTTTAATAAAAACAAATTTTTGCAAACCAGGAAATAAAAGTGAAGGCAATGATTCTTGAATGCCACCTGCATGCGACATTTAAATGAAGCGCCGTTACAATTTAACCACTGACCACGTGATGTAAATAAAGCTCGAGAGGGCAACTTTTTTTCTAAATTTCAGCTACGTCAAAACACAGAATTTCATGCTTGAGGATGGATATATCTGCTGAAATCTCTCGTGCATGTGCACATACCAAACAATTTAAATAATTTGTCCGATTTTTATTTTGTCTAATTAATTTTATACAATATAATGTAGAATAGGTGATCCATATACATGTATAATAAAGTTGTGAATTAGATCGTTTTGTTCAAATAAAGTGTTTAAATAGAAGCATGTAATGGACAAATTACTAAAATGTGTTACTAAAATAAACACATTTTTGCAATAGATTAAAATGGAAATTAGAAGTTAAGTAATTGAGAATCCCTGTGTATTTGAAGCTCGTAGGATCTTGTTGAATATCTGGCAGAAAGAAACGTGCATTGAAGCCTGAGTTATATTATCACAAAAGAAGGCTTTGAGAGTTGGTATTCGAAATGCAAATATCCGAAATCACATCTGACGGAGCTTGAAATCTGGATTAAGCAAGCCTCCACGGGCGAGTGAGCGTCGATTGCTCGACATTAACGGACCGTTATTATTATCGTTCGCGTTTTATCGATTTCAGGTGAGTGTCCCGACTCTGCTTTTTTCAGAGGGCAATGGCTGAGCGTCTTCATGGACGTGTGCTCAAGCATGAATACTGGCAAATCCCACGCAAGATTGGCCGCGTTAAAAAGAAGGAAAGTGGTGACTAAAAGCTCGGCTTTTGTACTTTAACTGATAAGATTAATTCAAAATGCAGTTTTGGACCCTTAATAGAAAACGTCTTTTCATGGTATGCAAAAGAAGAAAAAAAAACAGTCGCTTAGGATTCGTATAGGATTCCGTAATGTGGAACTACTAGATACTGCTGAATGCTCACATGTAACCATATACAAAAATATATCGGAATGCATGTTTGTTGGAATAAATGCTACCAGGTGAGACTATATTGAATTGCAATTAAGGTGGCAGGAATTAATTGTTTTTAATTCAGTAGTATACAGTGTATTAATTAGCTTCATGGACATAGTCCTGTAATGTTTTGAATAATATTGCTTTTATACTATCCAATACTGAAATACATTTGCAAAGTTCTAACTCACACTACATGTGCAAAGCTCTAACCCACAAAGCACTACATTTGCTAAGATCAATCCCACACTATACTGCATTTCCAAAACTATCACACACTATAACATTATAACATATTTGCAAAGCTCTATTCTACACTGCACTACAGTTGCATGGCTTTAGCCACACTATATTACATTTACAAAGCTCTACCCATGCTGTACTACATTTGCAAAGCACAATCCCACACTACACTGCATTTGAAAAGTTCTGCCCCCACATACATTGCACTAAAGTTGCATATGGCTCTATCTCATACTATAGTACATTTGCAATTGTATGTAGAACCCTGATAGCTAATGCATTAAAGGTCAAGTGATATACAATTGCATATATTGTAGGGTTCACTCTGCTGTAGACAATTTGTTATATGACGCGTACATGTAAATTCATTTTTTTCAAAAATCACCTACAAATTTGTACTTTGTGTTAAATTTAGCGATGCACGTTGCTTCAATGACGTCATTTCCGGTTTTTATGTCAAATTGTTTAGTCATACATACAAAAGTTAGATTACTTACTAAACATCATGCAAGATGAGTCGACGAAAAACGATGATGCATGACGTCACTTGAATCTGGTGAAACTTGTTGTAGGGCTCTCACCGGGATACCCCATAGTGACGTTATTATTCGTCCATTAGTGTTGGAACATGTGAAATGACGTCGATGATGTATCGAAAGCAGAAGACTGAAATTGAACGGAAAAATACATTACTGAAGGCCTAACAGAGGTGTGAAATCCGTTTCATTCCCTCCATGGACACTCATCACCCTGTCACCAACTGAATTATTCAAATCAGTGAAAAACATTGGCACTCTTGGCACTATCCAAGGAAATCAATTACAAGCCATCTCTTTTTTTTAGAAGAAACAGCTGGGTGCAGAAAAAACACCTTAAGGGACTACTCAATCGCTGACTATAACTTTTTTCGTTGCACTGATTTCAGCATTATTTCATAGTAGCAGTCTGGTCACGCAGCAATAAACTGGAAGATGAGAATGTATTGAGCACGAGCTCTGACTCGCTTTTTCATAAAGGAAAAACTTCGAAATATAAGAATGTTAAAAAAATATCCTAGTCGAAAACCACGTTTAAAATTTCAGCTTACGACAAAAAGCTCTGCAAGACGAGTCTTTTTATTACCTGGCACAAATGCTCTAAATGACTGTAATGAAACGGAGTTAATGCTCAATAGCCCATGTCTGCAAACTTCAGCGTTTTGCACTAAAAACCTA
This sequence comes from Xestoiulus laeticollis, assembly GCA_034698905.1. Lineage (NCBI taxonomy): Eukaryota > Metazoa > Arthropoda > Diplopoda > Julida > Julidae > Xestoiulus > Xestoiulus laeticollis. Next base: position 42,001 of record JAQGCC010000017.1, on the reverse strand, counting down.
AGCATTAAACCAAAATTTTCTAAGACTGCTTAACCAAAATGTGACTGTTTTCTTAAATGGGAGGTTTGCAAAGGTTTAAGTTGATGCTGACATGTTTAAATGTGCGATAAAGACTATATATACTTGGTCATTAAAGTCTACTTGATGAAGCAGCTGATCGTTTCAATCCAAATAAGTGTTAATAAAATTTATTTTTAAAATAATGAAGAAGCAGGATAATAGTATACGACGCTATTATTCAACCGTAAGATCACAATATGCAACTGTTTAAAAGAAAATCTAAAAATAAATGTATATAAAAACACTTCTGAGTCACTTATGGTTGAAACGATATGAATAGATCACTAGGGCATACATAATAGCTGCCTTATTTAACAGCAAAGTATAGTATTTATATTTTAGAACTAATATGCTAATTTTAGCAATATATATGAGTAAGCTTATATTAGTCTTAAGCTTAAAACTTTAAACACTAAAAAGTGACTAAGACAGTAAGTCTATGTCTTAGTCTTAATTTTAAAAGTGATGGAGAAACACATTTGGCAACCAACCCACTTGTGAAGCCACATTTTCGGAAATTTCTAGCTTTTAGCAATTATTTTAATTTAAATATCTATAACTGCATGTACACTGTATATTACTGTTACAGTACAGTCTGTGCAGTACTATTTTTAAGCATTAGAAAACTGATGTCGACGATTATCTTTTTATATTGGAAGATGCACATTTAAAAACAGCATTGTGGTAACGAGTACTTTGACATATTTTAGTTCAACACCCCTTTATGGCGTATATATGAGTCCTAAGTATTGTATTTCTAACATGGCAGTTTTTTACTCCACAATCACCATTGCTAAAAGCATCCTATTTTTATGCTGAAGAAAAGTGATATTGACGATTTTCTTTCTATATGAACAAATTTACAAATATATAAGCTTTGAGGAAACAAATAGTTTGTCTTCTTCCGGTTTAGCACTCAGGGTGGCATAGGAGTCTTTGTTATTGTATTTCCAACATGGCCGACTTTAACACCAAAAACAACATTGCTAAAAGCTGCCAATAAATTCTAGAAAACATATCTGAACTATACATATATTTACACTGTATACAATTGCCAGTGCTTTAAATAAAGTTTATTTCCTCAGTTTATACCGTTTTCCACAAACCTTTGTTTGAAATCAAGTAAAGTCAAAACGCAGCAAGAATTTTAAATAGGAAATACTACAGATTAAGAAAAAAAAAGATCAAATTGCCACATGAAATGTATTCCTCGTTATTCTTACATAATTTTTCCACTTTCTAGTTCTAAGAGAGCATTATATTGCCTCCATTGTCGCGTCTCAGTCGCTTGGGTTTTTAATTTGTCATTCTGCCTAGGTGTCACGTGCAATTGTCCCTATGGGACCATTAAGATGTGAATATTTATACTACACGATGGAGATGTGCTCCTATTCCAAAATTTATGGACGCTACATGTTCCCAAATTGAATTTGCATTCGCAGAAACAGTCTAGGGTGAAACGGATCTGATCTCTGCGTGAAAAATTCAATGAAATATACTTTCTAAAAGTGGTTTTCACTGAATAATGCTTTGAATGCTCGACTGCATAAATAACTGTGGTAATCGTTGAGGGGGAGAATTTTTTTTTCACCCCTTAAATGTGGCAATCACTTATGGCACTGGAGCAGTAAGCGATTGCCTACTTATACAGCTGTACAAGACTAACATTAATTTCCAGGAAAGTCACGAGGAAAGTCTTGCTAATTAGGCGAAAACTATGTACTACCCTGGACAGTTCATGACTGTCATCTTTTTCTTCAAAATTCACAGTATAGAGCTCATAAACTCGGAAATTTTGACTCCATGCCAGAGAGCGAGAAATGGTTTTCATGGAATTGGGGGAGAGCAGTGCAATTTCATAGTTTTAACAGGAAAGTGTCAGCTAAACTTGTGAAGTACCAAAATGAATATTACGCATATTTATAGCATGTACTGAAGTTAACCCTTTTTGGTAATCCTGGGACTAATGATGGCAGGGATCAGATTCCGTAAGGTGGCAAGCATCCTCCACCCACAACTCGAACCATGTCCACGACTACTAGTAGGGCATGTAGAAACTAGTAGAGTAGAATTTTGTTACATCTATTTTTTGTAGACCTTTGATATCAAATTAAAATGTGGTAAGGGGCAGTCCATAAATGACGTCACGCACTAGGGGGTCACACATTTGTGATGATGTTTGACGAGGGGGAGGGGGTGGGTTTTAAAAAATGTGACGTCCCATCAAAAAATCAAAATGTGCTACTTTAAATAACAAGTTTGATCAAAATACTTTTGCAAATTTCAGTTTTCCATTGCCATACATGTTTTCTCCTGCAATATCAGAGTGCAGTGCCTCATTATACATACAGATTACAATGACAATAACCAGTTTTCAAGGGGGAGGGGGGTCAGATCTTTGTGACGTCATATTTGAGGGGGTCTAACTTGCTGTGATTATAAGTGGGACATGGGGGAAGGTGCTTTAAAAATCTGCCAAAATCGCGTGACGTCATTTATGGACAACCCCTAAAAGTAAAATAGTGGATGGTGCCAAGCCTCAACGTCATCTGTTAGCTAATTGTGATGTGGCTACCACTGGGTATCATCACTCCCAAGATGTTAAGTTTGTTTCTAATTCAGCGATAGTTCAATGTTCAAAATCTGGCTAAATAAGTTTTTTTTTAAATAACTTAATTTGATTCTCCATATATAGCTTCAGGCATGTGTTTATTAAGTAATTTATTAGTTAACACTGAGTTTATGCATCAACCTGCTAATCGTCAAAAGGAAATTAATGAAATCCGAGTCATGCATGTATTGTTTTAAAATTATAAAGAATTAGAAAGCGTCTGTGCAACTAAACTAAAGCAGATACTCCTTTAAGTAAAGGATTTTTGCATATGCTGTTTTAAATGTACAATGCGTATATAGTAAATGCACTTGAATTATTAAAGAAAATGATGTAGGGAAAGTGCGTTTTAGTTATTTGTTTATTTTACACACAAAAAACTGACCATCATTTATAAAAAAACTTTTTGCAGCATATATAGTTGGCGTTCAATTTGTTGTCAACAACAAATTGGGGGGAGGTGGGGAAATAGTCGAAAACGTTTATTTGTATGCCTAACGAGCAACCTATTGAAAATTGTGGGAACGAACAACTGTAAACGTCGCGTACGTCCAATAAAACTGAAATATTTATCAAGTGAAAGTTTTCAGTTTAAAGAAGATGACTATTAACAACAAAAAAAAGCCCGGCAAGTAAGCTTATAAAAAAAAAAATTAGCACTGCTTTAAAATCAACCTCCAATTCAAATATGGCTGTGAATTTGATACGGATCGAGGCCACCTAGACGTAAATATGCCAGCTTATATGGAATCATTTCAGGAAGAATCATTATTTCAATACCCTTACTTTAGTGAACAACACAAATAAATTACTAGAGAAGTTTATAAGCTAATTTTACAAGGCTTTAAACGCCTACACAAATTATTTTGGACGGCATCAAATGCTTTTAGACAAGTTCTACTGTACATAATGTACATAAAACAATACATTCAGTAATAAACTACTATACTGTACGCTATAAAAATTAAAAATGTGCAGCTGCTTTCGTGCAATGCTGAAATTCGGTCATTATTTATAGGGTAGCATGGAATCAAAGTATATTCAGGCATCCATTCATTCTTCTATTGTTTAGAATGTACGTTTCATTAATTCCTGAGTATTGTCTAGCAATGCTGCACTAGACCTAGTGGGCGTTTATTTAAGCATGTTATTTAGGCTCGGGTATAATGTCTTCCACAATGAATGAGACCGCATTATGTGGTCACTGTGGAGACTTGTTCATGGAATCAACGATGAAAAGAATGCACATCACGATATTTAGGTAAATTCCTTTTGAGTTTTTGGAGGGGAGGTTTAATTCTTAAATTTATTCCACTTTGAATGTCGTCGTTGGTAAGCACTTCATGTTAAAGAATGGTAAACAGGCTGCAAAAGTGCATGGTTTTTCGTGGCATTTGTGGTATGCAACGAAACATCGATTTATATTACATACTTTTCATCATAAAGTGTTAATTAAGTACAAAATCGAATTTCTTTTTTTCATTTGGGTTTTGTTTTATGAATAATAATAAGACTGAACTGACTGACTCCAAATTGAAATTAGATTTCTCATCCCGTACTCCCCCTTTGCCCTAAAACTTATTCAACGACCCCATTTTTCCCGCAAAGTCATTTTCTTGCAGGCATATGTTAATTCCGTGAAGAGTAATTGGCGAAATTAAGGGCGTTTAATTTATTTTATTGTATGATGCGGTTTCACAGCAACGGCATCCGAGGTTGAAGATTACGTTGTCATCCGCAGAAGATTATATTTTCAGCCTTTTCTAGCAACGAGAGATCCTAGATGAAATACACACAAAGTGCATGAACTTTTTCAACGAGTCATAGTCAAAATATAGCAGAGTACTTCGCCAGGATCCTCATATTTCCAGGCTGACTTTTTGGTCGCCCAGTATTATGCAGCTGTCCATTAATGTCAATGGCGTCATTGCCAATAAACAAGCCTTATACTGCCTCGATTATTGCGCAGCAGGGTGAAGACCTTCATAAAATAAAATGTTGAAAAAGGGTTTTCTTGACTCCCATGTAGAGAGTCGTAGTGACTGCATTTGGAAATTTATGCATATTAACAAAGGCACTCTTAATTAAATTACTAAAAGGCCAATTTAGGAAACGACTTGGCATAATGTATGCAGACTGGACCAAACTTATCAACGAGTGCTTTCCCTTTATATAAAATTCCATTATTCCATGCATGACAGCTAGTTTTCTTGCCATGCATTCTTCATATGCAAGGTTGCAAACACAAAAAACTTGTACAACATTATAATTGGACTTTTTGTCTAATCCAATAACGTGATATACATGTACAATGTTGCTTTCAATTGGGTTACTAAAATACTCAAATATCACTTGATATTTGAGGATTCACTGTTTGACTGTCTAATCACATTTTTTTAACTTCTATCATGTTGAAGATATTATAGGTGCAGGCATATGCCTCAGCCTGCATAGTTTAAACTAAACTATTGCCAATAGGCATAATATAAAAGGAATGCTCAATTCTATTCTTGCAATATTAAGCATTGATGCTTACCAAGAATTAATAATGAAGAGCCCTGCACAGGGGTAAATGATGGGTAAAGAATCCTGCATCTAAATTCTCATATTGCATTCATCATTTTATTTATGAGCAACACATTGAGCGTGTTAAACAAGCCTAAAAACAATCTAACATGGAAAATTAGGAATGTTTGTTTTTTCCAGATTTATTTTTTAACAACCATAACACATTTCTAAATCATTAAGCGCAGCAAACACATGCATTAAAACAGTAGATAAGGTCATAAAGCTTGCTATACCATCATAAAACACTAAACAAACTCCCTACATTTGATGGGTTCCTAGAATCAAGAAATGCATTTTCTCCAAACCGAAAACGTGTCTTGTGATCTTTGTAAGAGCAATATTGATTATCTGTCAAAAGCCATCGTTATTTGAAATAGCTGATAATCCTTAATGTGCACTTTCCCCATTTAACTATTAAAGATACAGTATCTTGTTTATAGCAACGATTCCATGCTTATATTTTTAATAACTAAGGATTTCCCGAAATTTCGTTTTAATCAAATTATCCTTGATTGCGCAAAATGCACCAGAATAATGCACACATTTGTGTATGCACAAACACACGTGTTCTTATACAACAAACTGGAAGATGTACAATATCTGAAATCGATATGAATTATAATTTCTAACTTTGAATTACAATAATATACTAAATTCTTATGTACCGATGCTTAGATTACTGATAAAAAATAAATCCATAAACTCTGGTCGTAGACTATCTATAGAAATAGGTCTTACAAGATGAAATATGGAGATTTTTGCTGAAATATTGAAGGGCAGCTCCTGAAACCGCTGTGTATGCACAAAATGCGTCCCAGCCTGCCTAGGCCTAACCTAAGCCCTATATAGACAGTAAACAAAATAAATTAAGTCTCGAGCAGTGTTGATGTTGCAACTTATTTTCTGACTACTAAATTCGGCTATTTCTCTTTCCTTCAGGATACTGATATGGAGCACCTGTTAGAAAACTTTTGCTAATTTTAGTTTCTGAAAGCATATTCCAAAGGCATCTTTAACACCGCAAGACATCAAAAGAAAGCATTCTAGTAATTCATCTTGGTGGTTGTTTTATAATAGGCCAATTTTAATGCAAAAATAACTTTTTCTTAGTATCGAGAATCATTAAAGCTTTATTGTTTTCATCTCAACTACTTTCGTCAAAACGTTGACTCGTTAAGGTCAAACTACAGAAAATGGTCTATGTACTGTATAAACCTAGAGTATTTAACCGTTTTATCTCTTGCGTTTCGTATATAAAATACGGTAATAGAGATGCAATAAAAACAGTATTCTAAGAACTTAGGCAATTCGGAGGTTGTTTCTGCTGAACAAGTAGTGCTATGGAAGTGGTTATCCATGCAAGAAGACGAATAAAATTGCTCCATCAGAAAAGCAAATTTTCAATTTTTAACAAAAAAAAACAAATGTTCACGTTTATCCAAAAAAATAAAGAAAAAGAAAATACATCGAAGGAAGAAGGAATACGTATGCATGCAAAAAATTTGCAATCACTGGTATGTACTGGAAATCAAATTATATTCCAAGGTATTTCAAAGTAATGATTTGTCAAAAATAGTTACTGCTAGTATTTGAGGCATTAATCAAATGCACTAGCTGACTAACGAGCCTGGTAATTTACAATTGTAGAATTCTCTTGATTGCTAACGACACTGAAGCCTGTATTAGATTCACCACCTCCAAAAAAAAGCAAAAATAGTCACTTTTGATGGCAAGGTGAGATTGGCATTTATTATATTAAGTTCTATTTGGGAGAATATTAATGATAGTCACTAATGTTCCACGATGGAACGCCTACACAGTGAATTAAAAACAATTTCCAATGACCAGAGCCAAGGAATGTTATCTGACCTCTCGTCATGTGTTTCAATTTGTTCAATTTAACCATAAATAAAAGCTCGCATCAAAAATTCTGTCTAAAAATAATGCCTGTTATGCATCATTTTTGAATTTATGTTTTCCAAATAGAATATTACCAATATTTACTCCAATATAAATATCAAAATCTCCCCATGTTTCTACTTCCAGTCAGCCTACTGATATGCATCTAATATCAAAGTTTCTAAATGTATGGGAAAATTCTTCTCCGATGAAAAACTTGCTTTTATTAACTCGCTGTTAAGCAGACGAAGAAAAAAAAGACATTTTCTTCAAAGATACCAATAAAGAAGTGCTTTCAATTGCTTTTAGAATAAGTAATGAATTCTGAAACGTGGAACGCGCATTATTGTTAGGCAAACTAAAAAAAAATACATGAATGCAAGTAATATTAGGTTTTCTAAAGAAAAGACAGCAAACACACACGAGCAGGAACATAAAAAGTTAAATTAATTACAGTAGATGCATATGTGATATCTGACATGCAAGCTAAGAGTGCACGTTCTGACGTAGATTCTAACTATTAATAGAAAAGTATACATCCATAAATACGTAAATACATTATTGAGAGACTACATTTTAAATTAATATAACTTGACAATAGGGAGATTAACATTGTTGATGTCCCTTTAAGTAATGGAATGTCGAAAAGCAGGTAACCAAGATGAGGGTTCGTTACCCTCTGGAGCAAGCCTATACACCTGTAATGTTAAACTTTCAAAAAACATTTAATTGCAAAATAACTGGACGAAATACATTTTAAAAAAATAGCCAGCTGTTTGTATGAAAATGTGATATGACTAGTAGGTAGCACTTTTTTTCTAGTTTTATTTCATATATACATGGAGAAAATGGCTTTTGGAATTTTAACATTGCAAGTATAGGGCTATAAGGGAAATTTGTTCTGAATAAAATCAGAAATATATCAGAAATTCCTGAAATTATGGGATAAATTAATAACTGTAGATGAAATTGCTAGAATTAGAAAATGGTATGATATTGTTTTTCTTCTATTTCAATCTGACCATACTGCTTATTCAGAATGGTCAAATTAGTGTGAGACCACATGCCCATACAAAATTGCTCAAATCCGGTCCTGAAATTCAAGTGATGGCTAATCCAATCTGAGTTATGAGTCTTGTGATACCCTTTTGACACCACATATTTCAATACCAGGCCATATTATAACAACTGAAGAAACATCGATTTCTTTGTAAAACATTACATGGACCAATATTCCAAGAAGAGTATGGAGCAGCTGGCATGTTTTATATAGGCTCTTAACTCCATTACCTTTCAACGCCGAATTGACAACTTATGGCCTTTTGTAGTTATACATCATTGAAAGGTGCAAATTGTATCTGAGAAATGGAAATTCAAAAAACGTTGAAGTTATTTTCCAAATTGTGCAGAGATTTCAAATAGAACCTTCGATTGGACAATTGAAACCGCCATGCAAGATAACCTCCTTTTTATATACTTTTAATGCTTCTGTTTTCCAAACGAAACATGAAATATATATTAAAAATGACATTGACAACTACGAATAAAGATATGTTTAGTGTGGGAGAACAGGCGTATGAATGTACCATGCTGTTAGTCCCCCGTTGGTAATCATCACTTCCCACATGACTGCCAAATGCATTTGCAAATATGCTCTTGCTAGTCTTAACTCCTAATTTCGCAACATTAAACCTTAAATTCCATTAACTTGTTTATATAATTTCCACTTAAATTGCACGTAATGCGTCTATTGCAGCGAGAACAGGCCCCCTGTCTTTGCAAAGTAGCAAAATGAATTGCTTTTAACTGTTTGGGAAAAATGAATCAATAAACATATCATAAATCTTTTAAAAAATGGCTTTTTGCGATAATAATGACTCACATATGGCATTTCTGCTTTATTTAGCAACGCGTTTAGACTTGCTAGGCTACTATAACCTTAGTTACTCTTATATGTTATCATATTTCAAAATAATTGTTTAGATTTAGAAATCCGTTTGTTAAGAAAAATTACTATTGTGTAAACTACTTTATAATTGATAATCTTTGTAATGCACGTTTTGCATTGCATGTTTTCACACGTTTTTCATGAAAATGTTTTTTTAAAAAAATAAATGTACAAACATCTTTCACATGAATTTTAATTAGATAAAATATATATAATAGTGAGGAAGATTAGAAAACAAGTGTGCATTTTGTGATAATTCCTGCTATTTCGATTCCAGTACACCAACTCATAGCCAAATACGATATTTCCAATATAATGTATGGTTTGCAATAACGCTCATATCCATCCTCTTAGATGTTTATAATTGCATTACGATTATTATTAATATAGATTCTGCTGAAATTAAAGTGCAAGTTCATGTAAGTATATGCAAAACTAATAACATCAAAGTTATAGTCTACATCAAGCACCGTATAACATGAATAGATAAGCAAAGACGTTCATGTTGCTCTAAAAACGTTGCTCTTAACAAAGCCAATTAACGTCTATTTGCAGCCTAAGAACTTTTATAAAGCATAACTTGATTAAATATGGGACGGGGGTTTAATTTCCATTGAAATAGAAACCTTCATTTTGTTTTAATTACTCAATTCATAATCATAATTTTCTCTTCATTACCTACAACATGATTACCTTTAAAGTTCAGCCATGTTAACAGAGGGTAACATAACTATTCCAAAAGCAGCATACACCCTGTAAATAATAAAGCTGTTTCAAAGGCCAAACTGCTAGCCTATTTTAAAATGCAACTGTCAAGAGTTTTTATTGAGGCGCATCATTCTATATATGCCTCTAAAATGCCTAATAAAAAATACACCATTTCCAGCCAATATTAAACGAAAAACGTATTCACTTTTTAGAAGGCAAAAAAAGTTCTAGTGTTGGTATTGCGGGCATTATAATATACATTAAGGAGTAGATCTTTTTGCAATAATGCAACTTCTGGTATACAATATATTCATAAATTCGCTGACATTTTAAGAGCTCCTGCTGATTTAGCATTTACTTGCAAGAGCTGAACTTTAATAAAATTGACCCAGAATCGAATACTATTCGACATCTATATACCAAAAAAAGCGATCTTCTTAGCTCTGGCATGTTAACGAAACCATTTTCAAAAAAATCTTATAATAACATGCTAATATCTTAAAAGAAATCTATATTAATGGGCACAAACTCCTTAGTAACTGATGTTATGAAATATACATTAGTACAATGTATATATTTCATAAGCAATTTCATATAATGAGATATTTCACTAGGGACACTATTTTCCGTTGGTTTTCGGACCTTATCTGGCATCCAGAAAATCATAACTATTTAGGATTATAGTCGTATAATAAAAAGCCCTCCTTGCATATATATTGCATAAAATACCATGCAAAATATCATTTCTAGTAGAGAATAGTTTACCGTGTAAAGTGCAATATGTATGGATATGAATAAGAAAAAGCCATGTTCTGGTTTTTGAAGACATACTTTATCTGCCATATAGTATCGGTCTTGTCATGGTCTATACCAGAAAATCATAACTATTAAAAAATTTATTCATATAATAAAAAGTTCATTGCATAGAAATTACCATTAGCTTTCCCAAAGGGCTTTTTTGTAGGTTGGTGCATGACATCATTACCTTTCTCATTGGTTGAAAGTTGTTCACGAAAAGCTGCATGTAGAAATGTATTAAAATAGCGTTCGAAAGGATAGAAGAAGTAAAAAAAAGCTATTGGTCAGTTTTTCAGATTGCGTTTGACTAATCTCATTAAAAGAGGAAGCTAGAATCCGGAAAAGGTAGGCCTAGTTCAATGCAGTTGGAACAACATTGCGCTCCTTGGCAACTCATCTTGCCTTTGACGTCATAAGCAGTTGTTAGGGCGAGATCGTCCAGGGCATCGCTTTTGGATTTAGATACAAGCCTCTTCATTTTGGCAAATATGCACCATGCAAACCCCGGCTATCCTAGTTTAGAGCATTGAACACAAAAAAATATGGAAAGAGGACCATGTTTTAAGATTTTAGGCAGAAGAGACCAAAAGCAACGCATCGGAATTACACGCTTTAAGAACAAGCAAAACAAAAAGATTTCTAAAATGCATTGCTGCAATTTTTTTTCTGAAAGCTCGTAGATTAACATAAATCCATATTATACAAGCTCCGTTTAGAATCAGTCCATTTTACGGCAAATGCAACGCTTTCTCTTTACATACGACGTACGGTAAAGAAAATATTTTGATAATGCCACAATCGCAGCAGCACTAGTTCTTAGACGTTGATTTCCAAAATAAACAAAATGCAGCAGTTGTGTCTCTTTTTCAAGAAAAAAACATGCAACCACCTTTGGTATTCTTAGCAACGCAATATACATGTACATGCGCTGTTATCATCTGCTATAGCTGTTTTGGCTCAACATGGTAATATGGCGTTGGCGCTGCTTAAGCCTCTCATAACCTTTGTTTCTGCGCATGTTTCAGAAAGAGTTATATCGAATTATTATGCGAGTTTTTACGATGTTGATGCAGGGGAAAAAATGCAATTTAAAACACGAACTCAAGTTCATTCGTATGTTCAAAAGAAAATTTTATGAAGCGAGAATAAAAATGGAGGCAATTAACCCTTCAGTGATCATGACTCTTTTAAAAAGAGCTTGAAATAGGGAGGAGGTGGCATTCCTTGACATCAAAGAGTTTGAGGTGTTTCAAACAATAGGAAAGAGTAGCCTACTTTTGTTAATTGTTTATCTCCAACAAGCCGTCCTTTAGACTTTTTGTTATAATGTCCATTCTTTGCATCGTCACCTTCACACTGACGACTTAAAAAGCAAACAGTCACTAGCTATTCGTGTGCGATACAGTGAAACCTGTGAATAGCACAAACCACTGGAACCAAACCAAAAGTTGTGCTATTCGGAGGGATAGTTCTATTTGCTAGAAGATACACGCCAAAAGGACTGTACTTGTGCGTACTGAACTAAAAGTCATTATTGCCCTTTTCATTTAAAGAAGTTATTGTTTCCCCATTACAGTTAAAGAAATCAGTGATGCAAAAACAGCATTTAGTCGACCGTTATCGCTATTCTTGTCTATGAGTTCGAGGTTACTCGAGTTCGAGGCTACTTCGAGGTTCGCTATTCACAGGTTTTGCTTTATAAAACTTTTATTAAAGAGGAGCTGACACAGCTTCAGTGCACATGGCCTTTTTAAGAAACTTGAAATATGTGAGGAGGTGACATTCATTGTCATGAAAGAGAATAAGGAAGAATACTTGTTTTGTTGAGCATATCTTTGTTTATCAACAACAAGACTTCCTTTGAACATTCAGTTTTTTTGTAGACATGTCCATCCTTTAAATGTCTGGGTTTTTTTTTTTCTAGTTATCACATCGGACGTCACCTTCCATACTGCCAACTTGATGACATGAAAACCAAACAGTCACAGAGCTATTCATGTACGATATACTAATGATCAACTGGAGGAATTTTCAATTTCAATTCGTTGCAGCAGCAAAAAAAAAACATTTTTTTTCGTCCTGTTGATTTATCTTCTAGCCAACAATATGCAATACAATGCAATGCTGTCATGTCCTTCCCCAAATGCGCCCAGATCTATTATGGAGGAGTAAATGCACTCGAAGAACACTAGCCATAAAACGGTGGAAATAAACCGAAAGATGTCTTTCTATTTCGCCAACAATACCAAGTTGATAGGTAGAGTGAACTGGGTCCGAAATTTATATATCGATTAGGGGCACAGTGTTGGGAAGTAATTCAGCATTTTTTTTTTTTAGAGAAAACCGCAAATGACAACGAGTAATCGAATGATGCACTACATAAAGTCCTTGGAAACGACATTGTCAGGAAGGTCTACAGCATTTTCTAACCTGATGCAAAAGCTTGCAGGTGAAATCAGCCGTGTTTTTAGAATGGAGGGAAATCTGTCCTGATGTTGCGCATAATAAATATTTATTGGTCTCCAGATTGAGGCCCTCGCTAAACTGCTCCTGCATCTGCAGTAAGCCATTAAAAGCATGTTTTCCCCAAGAATAACGGACGGAAGACTGATGGAATAGTTAACCGAGATGTAACAACAAATGTGTTAAAAGCACGCCAGAAACGCTGATGAAAAATTCATAAGCAATTTATATTAGAAAAGCAGTAATTAAATGTATGATATACGGTGTGGCGTCGAACAACTTCATACGACTTGCAATATGTATGGTATGCCCAAGGTCCTGTTAAAGATACGGTTAATGGAGTGGGTTGGTGTAAGACCCCCTTGTATATTTTCTACAACATGTCCCTACGATTCGAATTATGGGCACTTTCTCAGAAAACGTTTGGATTACTGCCAAAGAATGTACGTTTTTTTTTGTTAGTTATCTTTTTCCTGCATTAAGACCGTTTAACTTTTGCAACTAACATAATTAGTGTTTTTATGATCAAGCTTATTGATAGATTATCAATGTTGCATCGTGTAACCAAATTAAATATGTTCCAAATAGTTTCAGTGGAATATCTGATTTATACTTTCTATACCTATCCCTTTTATATTTGTATATAGTGGACTGGATCCGTTTAATGAAATCACTGTATTAAGAAAAACAATAGTGCACGACCTATGCTCTAGCTTTATTTATAATTTAATAATAACTAGTATCTTTAGCTTATGGCATATAATTGTTTACTTTTATAAGCAAATTCTAGAAAGTTTTCCATCCTTAAATTTGAAATGCATGCATGATTATAAGCATAATCACACTGCGCCTTATTGTTTTTTCCATTCAAAGAAATGGCCTCATAGAATATTCTGCTGAAAACTGAACTATGCAACGATATGTACAGAATAACAAAGTGAAAAATACTATATGAAATGCATAACGACTTGGCTTACTTCCGGATGAAAAGTATTAGGTGCACCCCATAAGCAATGCTTTATTCTGTTGAGTGATTTTATACACGCAAGTATAGAGTTAAATGTTCTTTTTTCTCACGACTATCATGGTTAAATCAATTCAAATGCTATCGAAAGTAGCAACGGTCAAGAGGTTATTGACAGCTGGACCCCAAGCTTAATTGGTTCAAAAGAGGCCACACATGGCCCACGCACGTTTTGTTCAAATAATGACTCGTCTACCAGATGTCATTACTTATATTACGTAATTTCTAATTGACGCTATCAATAATGAATCAGACAATATATTAACTAAGGCCAATTTTATTTTGCATAGCTCTTATCAGTACAAGGTTTAATATTTTTTAATAATTTAGCAGGCTGCCCCTTAAAAGCAAGCAATCACTGCTAGCTTTGGTGTATTGTTGTATTGCTTTTTATTTTTATACCCAAATTATAACTTTAAATGAATACCAATGAAGACTAACACAGTTGATTTCATAAAACAAGACTGTACTGTATGTGTAGTATAACTGAAATATACGTTTAACAGTGAAACGTATAGTTTTGATCTTAAATTAAAGTTTATTCTAACATGTTCTAAATATTTGCTTGATGTCAATGCAGAAAACAAAACTTCTGGTCTAACTGTCACCATAAAGGAGCACCCAAAGGAAATCGAAAGCATGCATGTGATACCGTCATGCTGGCGTAAATAAGAATCACATTCATTCTATGGGAAAATATATCATTTCCTAATTGCGTCCGTAACTTGCAGCTCAAACAGATATGCCTGTGAGCAACATTGCACTCATCTTCCAGACGCATGGCGCAAAAGCAATCTTCGCCTATGCTCTGATGACCCTTTATTACAGGCGTGCTAGGTTCAAATTGATGAACAGCATCTAAACATTTCATTTCAACTGCCCCCGAAAGACGAAATTACGTTGACAAAAAGGGAGCTGATTACGTTGACCCAATGCAACATTAACGCCTCAATAAAACTTTCATTGGCCAAGTGCTAGAAGCAAGGCTCACAAATGGCCAACGCATGCAAGCATCTCACGATCCGGCAAAAAGCTATTGATTATTAATTAACTTATGAATATGATGGAACTTTGCCAACAAAAAAAAAGATCACACGTACTCAAGATTGAATATTGTATGAAATTATAAGTCGATATATCACGAGTGGCTATTACCGCCGAGTGTATACTGCACGAATCAGGAACCGATTACTTCAAACAAAAGCAGCCAAAAAAAAAAGCCCCGTTTCGGCGAGTTCCAATACTGAAGGAAATTTATCGATTTCTTTGATAAATGAGAGGCAACCTAAAATTTTCGACACGCCATCGTAGCAGAAATGGAGAAAAATGGAGAAACCGTTTATCGTCCAATATACCGACAGAAATCGATGACAAAGATGCATGAAAGCAGGAAATGCATTGAAACATGGTAGTGGGATACTTGTCATCTGGTGTTCACGATTCTAGAAAGTTTTTATTCACATGCATATGTTTATACACTGTTTTCTATTTAATAGTGAATTCAGTGGTCATTTTATTAGGAGAACCTCTATGTATTATGAAATAACCTGCTTGAATAGGCAAAACATTGTGTACTTGACATTCAACATACAGTAAAAATTAGCTGTTTAAAACTGACCAATAAAAAATTAGAATTTATCAGTATACAGATAACGATATGCTGTTGTCACTGGACTTGCTAACTTGGTACTTTTTTAACTGTTTTTATAATTTAAAGTTTTTCTGCTTTATGGAATCCTCTTTAAATTGTCAATGAAACTGTTTGTGTTTTTAGTATTGACGGAATGTACTGATGGACTGACAAAAGATTATTTATATATGTTTTACAAAGGCTACTACAGATGTTTTATTGTGGTTAGCTGGGTGTCTAAAAGTATTAAGCCAGATTCACTCAAACATTAGCCATTGCGACTAGAGATTCTAATAGGATCTTCGTTATGGGGAACCCACAGGGTCCTTAGTACACACTTACTCTAAAGGAGGCCCCATTAAAGCCACAATGGCTAAATCAAGTGCACAGTATATGTACATTGCAGTGATCAGCAATTATGTAGCTGTAAAAAGGTCGTTTAATAGAATGACCAATTGAGAATGGCCAGAAATGTGGAATGTAACAGGTGGGCAACCAGTTCCACTAAGAAAATGAATACCAGTTGAATGTAATGTTTGAGTTCTAATAGTATTTCTGAACTGAAAACGCTTTGGACAATTATACGAATAGATCATAGCAGCAGAAATACAAAACGTGTTATGTTGTATCAAAAAAAAAAAAAAAAAGCAGGACTATTACACCCTTTGAAATATACAAATATGCGTCATGTTTCTAAACTTGTATCAAAATCCAGCAAACTATTTCTTGCAGTGAACTATTGCAGTGCTATTCCGGAAAATTCGAAGAACATCCAGAACTAGTCATTAATTCTTATCATCTAATGATGTGCCAAGGCATTTTTTTTTTCCTTTGACGTTTCCTACTTTGATCAGTTCTCAAAAGTAATGGATGAAACACGTAATGGAAAATAAATGTACATTGGTGGAAATTTACTTCCTCGAGGGCAATTGGCAAGAGTGTTTATGGTTCACGACCAAGCCATCTTTTGTAATAATAATGATGATATTAATCTTTATGATGATATTAAGCAAAATCAAACTTGGCATAATCCAAACAGTCCAGCGAAGCAAAATTTGATACAAACCTCAAGATAGTGCTATTGAACTGTAAACACTGTATACCCCATATTAAACGTAAACTTCCACAATTTTGAACGACAATATCATAATTATGTTAATTTTTTTTTTTTTTTTTTTTTTGCATCGACTAGCTGGTTTTAAAGCATCTGGCTCTACAGATAGAAATATCAAGCATGTAGAAATCTCAAATTCCAAGAGTAAAAACTTAGGTTTTCTGAAAACTTTTAAAGTGGACAGAAGTCGGATATACGATTTCCTTTACTTAAACCAGATCAAAAGATGAGCATTTAAATTAATTTACTATGACATACTGCTTGGGAGACCAATACCAAAACCACCAAGCAGCTTGGAGAGAAGACAAAATGGCAATTTGCCAGTTATAATCGTGAAATCGTTCAAGAAAATGCCCAACCCTAATGACATCTATAAATGTATGTGTGTATCAGATTGGCACAAAAAAAAAAAATAAGGACATAAAAAACTTCTCTGAACGCAAATCCCTGGATACTCATTAGCCATTCGATAATTAACTCATTTCAACTCCCTTGTAGGTCACGGGCACTTAAACACTTGCTGAGGTTTAATGAGGCAATTATCGGAGAAATTAAAGATGATCTAGAAGACATTAAATAGATAAAATCTATATTCTTCTTCACACGCATTGCAAACAAGGGATTAGACAAGTAGCATCTAATATCAAAGACCCTCAGAGTGCTAAATGATTTTCGGAAGGTGGAATGCTATTTTCATGGCGACACTTAGAAGATCATTAGAATGAAGATGAATTAAAAAAGGATCATTTTCTTACATGGATTATGCAATATTTGGAAAGAATAAAAAGTATGCAGGCCCTTGTGATATAGAAATGTGCAACTGCAGTCTTAAACCTTGTTCTCAAAATATAAATATCTATAGAAGGATGCAAGTAAAATAAACAACGTGCCCCAAAATCGAAAATGGCTGCCATGACGTCACTAATCATACAAGCAAATGCAACATCTGCCCCTAATCACAAATTGTCAACAAATTGTGAAAAAAACTTTGTTTTCTATAGCAAAAAGTTTTATTTACAGAGCAACATGAACGGTAATTGGTTGTAGTGCTCGCAGTGGTAGTAGAACAGTTACGCTACGGAGCGCTCCTTGGCGTATTGAATGCTATTGAAACTATTGAATTCATTTTTTACATTTAAAAATACACTTTTTGTCTTAATATAGTGTCAACGAACTTCACTAAAGTTTGATAGGTGAAAATGTTCCATGAGATTTAGCTGCACACAAAATGTCAGTTCTCTAACACGTGTGAAAGTTAGTCAAAAATAACTTCAAAAAGGTTGAAACAAGCAATCAAAATTCGTGCACATGCATGTGAAGTTAAATAAAAGGTTTTAAAAATGAAGAAAATAGCAAACATATAAATGGGGGTCTTGTGTCAGTTGCAAAAACAACTGTTGCACCACCCAAACATTAAACATCAATCCAATACACAAAAGCTAAATGTAAATGGCAGAAATGTCTGGAAAATAACTAGTGATGCAATGCAACACAAGCCAATCAGAAAGCGTTTTAATCTTGGGAAAAAATCCATTGCACTTTTGGTTTTAAGGTAAGAAATTCATGATTTCATCTACGAAGAAATAATTATTATCAAATCCAATCCGTGACCATTGACCACATCTTTTGATTTCAATCTTTTAATTACCTACTTGTAATACCAAAGATTTAAGCCATTTTTTGGTTGAAGCAACCGTCATTTCAATATAGCCACCGTTGTGGAAAAATATTGCATGCTGTTTACTTTAACCTTAAAGTAAAATGATTTATCAGCAAACACGTCATCATACGCACGATGCTCGGATAACAATTAATTGACGTTGCTCTGCAACGCAACAACGGCCCCTTTAGGTCACCTTAAATCTAGGCTGTGCCTAGAGTTCAACGTTGACGTCATGCCCATATGCAAGAAGGCTTTTTGCAAGGGATGTCAAGGGACTGGCGCTTCTATACTTGCACTTTGGCTGTATAGGGGACGTGTGTGGAGGAATACTTGATCGTGACGTGCTAATCTGCATAAATCCGCGCTTATTTCACGCCCGGATTGCGTTAATCGCAGCAACAAACCCGATGCGGAAATGCTTCTAAAAATAGAAGCGATCCGTACTAAATTTAGTTCATTCTCCTCCGTAGCCTGGTAAATATAGCCCTTTGCAATAGCATGCAGCGCTTGCAACGTCTGCAAGATGTGCCGGTGTCCTACATAGAAAAAGCACGCGTTCTGACATCGAGCTTAAAATAGCAAAGCTCAACAACAATTGATCGGATTTATCTTCATAATGAGGTCGCGGTGGAAAATTGCCGTGCTTCGGGTTTAATCAAAGGGCTAACAAACCACGTCACGAGCAATGCGCCACCAGAGGGTGCTCAACTGGAATAAGGATAATGAGACGTTAGCTAATCAATTTAATTAGCCCCAGGTGGTATTCAAACAGGGTTCCCGTGGGATGGTTTCAGGGATTCTGCAATGTTTTCAATACAAAATTCAGATTTTTTTTGGCATATCATTGAATGCTATTCAGATGCTGCATTTTACACCATGTCATGCATCCATATGCTATACCATGCTCCATGCTGTTATTTGGAATAGCATGATGATGGGGATTTCAGATTGTCCAATCGGAAAGCCGTATAAGTAAACAAATTATTAAATGAAACCCTTTCATCATTGAAACTCTTTTCAGAGATGTCAGCTTATTAAATCCGGAATTCCAGAGAAAACAAAAATGCACGATTTGGCTTAGAAGTTTGGATATTGATTAAAGTTACGGTACATGTACTGTACATACTTGTAGATACATGTAGATGTACTGTACATGTAGTTTACCTCAGAGTTTAAGACGTTGATAGAGGAATTTGTGAATGACATATTTTTAAATGACATTCATTATAAATAATTAATCATTGATTTAATCAATGCCAATAGCATTAATTAAATTAAATTATATTTCTTACATCAATAATTTCCATGCTAAAAGTTTGAAATTTTTTTCCATACCTGCACAGAACCTCCGGGAGCGTGCCGGTGCAGTATAATAATTTACAATCCTAGTGGAAATATTTTGAAATGCCAGTGGCATGAATGGAATTCAAAGAAAAATATTTCCGATGAATATAAAATTGCACGCATTTGCTTAAGGCGGAACTAAACGCAATATAATGTACATGTAGATCTATATTATGCAAATATGTTTGTCCTTGGGGATGATTTTTACATATAGAAACAAAGAGTGCCACCATAAAAATTAATCTTCTATAGCCCAGGTCACGTTCGGCAAGCCCAAATATAAATTTACATGTATAATTTCAATTAATTCATATCCAGCTACTGTACATGTATGATGAAATCCATTCAGTGATTACAGGCTATTTTACAGCTAATATTCGTAAAAGTTGAAAAGAGCGGTATGGTGCAGAGCAAATCACCCTAAAATCAATAATCATTAAATATGCCATACATTTACATTAAATGTACATGTATATACATGTATGTACTTTCTTAATTGCATCAAAGAAATAAGATAGTAACTTCCTGGTTTCTAAAGCAAAAAAGGCTTTCTAAAAAAATCAAACCTAACTTGTGTAGTTATTTAAATCCACGTGCAAAGCTTATAGAAACTAAATACTAAACATCAAATGAATTACACGTTCATAAAATAAGGTTGTGCAGAGGTGAATTACAGTATACATGTATATCATAATTCGTCCAGCTGCTGATGAACTCATAGTGTTAGAGATTTCCAAGAATTTAATCACTTGCAAAATACGTACACGAAACATGTTTCTGCTGCAGGTTGATCAAATCTGCATGAGTCAGCATAGAAGTTAAAAGTAATTTGCATTGCCAAAATATGGTTAAATTGCATGATTAAACTTTAAATGTGCAAGATGAAAGTATTTGCTCTATGACAAAGGACATGTGTAGCAATATTGCAAATCTAATACATGTACATGTATGTCAATGTAAACGGAGTAGATCATGATGTAAAATTTGTTACTAATATTGTGCGCATGCATGATCGTAATGTATTTTAATGTAATGTATCAGCATGTCCATGTACATTAGTTTTGAAAGCATATCGTGAGGCAGTTTTGCTTTTTAGTAAAATGAAGTACATGTATTTCAAAGCCATCAACTAACCATTTGACATTTTACATGCAGGAGTAGCCATCATGGAAGTAAGCCAATAACATGTACTAAAATCTCTATTAAAACACTACAAGAAGAGTATTGCCTGAAATACCAAGTCAACATCCAATCAATTATTCGACTTCCAATGTTATACTGCTTTAAAATGTTTTACAGCAAGGGCTATACTGGTTTCCCTGGAGTGTTTGAATACAAAATTAATGCGCTTACATGTACATGTACCTTTGCCAAATGAAAACAAGTCTTGGCCACAAATAAACTGTGAAAATGCTGGTACACGTAGATATGTAACTGCAATGTTAAATTTTCAAAAGCGATTTTCTCCATAACTTATATGTACATGTACAATAAATTAATTAAAAAATTTGCCCAATATTCATAGTTTTGGTGCTGGCTATTTACAAATGTATTTCCTCCAGGTATCTAAATAAACGTTTTTTTGAGAAATTGCATGCATGTAGGGGGCAAATGAGCACTTGCCGCCTGATCCCCTGGTCAAGTGGGCCCCCAGGCCTTTTTCCTTAAATTCGCCATTGGCAATTATGAGTTTATGCTGTTGAATTTGACTTAATGAAATAGCCAACGCGATGAATATTGAGCCATTTTTTTTTTTGATTTATTTGTAAAGGTTATGGAGAAAATTAATGGCTTTTGAAATTTAACATTGCAGGTACAGGGTTTGCTCCAGAGTATAATAAGCCTTGAAACACTGTTAAATCTTATGTCCTAAAAATGAACATAGGCTTGCATTTGGGTTTAGTTCCCTGATGCATCTCCTTAAAAATGCTGTTCCTTACATCATTACCCCTGAAATAGGTCATCTCTTACAAAAGTAGTGAGCAAGTGTTTTTGATGCTATAGATCAGCCTGGTATAAAGAGAAATTCTCATTCATTGCATAATACGGTGATGTAAATGTAAACTCGGACTTGAAACAGAACTGTCCGACCGCCATTTTGAATACATAGTTTCATGTATGTAAATTGCTTTTGCCTAATCCACAACCATACGGCGATGTAATATTCGTTTAGCATCAAAAACTTGGAAGTCAAATGGGGCAAATAGCTCGTTGAGTTTCAGATGGTGATGTTACCATGGGTACCCATTTGCGTCAGAGCAGACTCATTGCCATTAAACGGCGCATCGGTTCTCTTCCGCAATGGATTTCTTTTTTTTATCTTTCTCATCCATTTGCTGAAAAAAAAATTGCCTTAACTTTAACCCCCAGAAGCATTGTCCTCGTCTGCTATGGCAGACATGGTGAGCCTGGAGTCTATGACCGCAGCTAAATGCTTTTACTTGTTAGCGCATAAAAAGCAATCTTCCGCATTAAATCTCCAAGACTCATGTAAATATACGAACCAATAATGGTGCCTGGTTGGGAGGGGAGGTGGACCAACGTGCACGATCTTCGTACATTAACTAAATTTTTTTTCAGAAAAGCTGATGCAATCAATAGAACGCGATGATTAATTGAAGCTTTAATTGCAGCTTTTTTCAGTCAGGTTGCATTGAAGGTTTCTATGAAATATGTCACGTTTATAAATCAATGCTTCGCTCGGGGAATTGTATACAAAGAGGGCCTCGCAGAGAATTTCGTAACAATTTTTGAATTTATATGATGTTTAATTACTGCTTCAGATATTTCTACAAAAAAAACGTGATTAAAGCCCACAGAAAGACGACATGGATTATGGTATAGGGCGCTTAATATCCATCACGTGTCTGTCAACAATTTCATCATGGCTCAATATCTAAAGCCATGGATCTAAGGTCACGCATCGATGTAATAATCAGAAGTAGACATCATTCATTGCAAAAGTAATGTAATGTTCAGATTGATTGAGGTACATTTCATTAGACACCGAGAAATAAAATTACTGCATAAGGCCCTCTGGCCCTATTACGGATACGTCCATGGCTTTGCTGATATTATAAAAGGTTAGAGCCGTAGATGCAAACTGTGCTGTCTACATACATCTACAATGTAGATGGCCGAACACCCTTAGGTGGGTGAAGTATCATAGCAAGCCCATACCGTTTGAATGCATGTAACGATAAGATACCATATGGTATGGGATTGAATGGTAGTAAAAAGCCGATAAGAAAAGTTTAAAAAATATTTTTATAGGATTCTCATGGGCATCTTTCAACTATTCCCGATTCGTCTGTTTTAATCTCTCACCTATGTAATATGGGGAAAATAAGATTTGCAAACTGATCACAAATGTCGTCTTTAACCAATAAGCACATAATCTCGACTGGAAGTAATTCTATAACTTTCAGCGGAAAAGAAAAAACAAGGAGCCGAGCACTTAGTTAGAGATTTTATGTATTTTTTTCTTCTTCTTACAGGATTAGGCATGTTCATTAAATAATAATTCTCTTTCTAAGTGTGGTGAGCCTGTACATTCAATTGATACATACAGAATATATATACCTGTTTTAACGCGTGCAATGCGTGCACTGAGGCAAATTAACACAAACGCACCCAGCCAGCGCGCATTAGCTGACATTAAGATCTAATTGAACTACGAAACAGTTCTTCTTCCATGTCTGTGAATGTTTTTGGCAGCTTGAACAAAAAAATGACTCATTTACAGAATAATATCAAATAAAAGCATCCCAGGATCGCATTCTAAATCTCATTTTCCAAAGAGCTCTCTCGACTCACGTTGTTTCTTTCCAGGCTGCCTTGGAGTTTTCTTCTTCGGGGATGATGATAATTATAAATTCGTTGTCAGTCGCTGCTTAATTTTTGAGATTTATTCGGTGACATTGATTTCAATAGTAGGAGTGCATTTCCACGTTCTTCCTTCAGAAACGCTGCCTTTTCCAGTACCTGTCGATGGCCGTGGCTCCTGGTGGCATTGCACGTCAAGTTTGTAAGTTCCGGGACAAAAAAACATGAGCCCGCAGAAGTGCCGATACGAATCGTGTTCTGGAATCTGAAATGCATTGCAAAAAAAATTAAATGAAAGGTAAAAATGCAAATCGTTCCAGGAAATCTGGAATGGCTTTTGGTTGCCTAGTGTAACTAGGCCCTGCAAAACTAAGCATGGCATAATATAAGATAGGTTGCAATTCAATTAAAAGCTATTGTAAGGGCTAAACATTTCGGAATTTTCAAGATAAGCGAAAGCCTGTGAGGCAAGCCCATTTATCAATCCATTAATCAATGTCGTCCTGGTACAATTTGGGTTTAGAAGATCTCAATAACACACAAAAACTGAACGACTTGTGTATGACTATCTACCACAACAACTGATGGGAGGGTTATTCAGCTGCTCATCTTCATTTTCTTTCCCAACCAAATCCCATCATTTTTAGCTTTGCATTTTTAAGTAATTTATTCGTGTAATGGTATTCCCAAATTTTGAAGACAATTTTTGGGGGGAAATATAAGATATTTATTTACATACATGTACACTTAATAATGTTGTTCTACTCTATGTTTGATACGAATTGCGCATGGCATTGTGAGTGATAGTTATTAAACACAATGCAGAAAATGCATTCTATTGCTAGAAATAAGTTGGTAAACTAAATAGCTGCAGTATTAGCATGTTTCGAGTAAACTAATAGCCCCACCCATGCTTTGAAAGATAGCAAATTGTAAAAAAGATAAGACCATAACACGAGTTAGCACGGTAGAACAGTGCAGCCACTGTAATCCGACCCTGTGAAAATCCGAATCACTCAGTAATCCGACAGCGAATAAACAAAAATTTCTCAAGATTTTTGTACTCCAAATTAACGACTTTCAGTTCGAATGCAAGTACGTGAAAAAGTACTTAATGGTACAAAACAAACAAGCATTACAGATTTTTTTAAAGATAAACAATATGCAATAGATGAGTGCACATCTGCTTTTGTAATCCGACGTTTTTTTCAGATACTTAAGAAGAAAACGAACGTCAGTTTGAACAACAAGTAGTAATGTTATGCAAGTGCCACAGTTCAACAGAAAGGGCTGCCTAAACCACATTTTTAAAATACATTTTATTAAAACTAACAAAAAATTCGGTCCATTCACCCTAGTTGATTGCCAATATTTTCAAAAAAGCCCTACTAATTTGCCAAAACCAGCAAAAGAAAATCCAGATTCCTGATCTTGTGACATCAAAACTTTGAGCAATTTATACATGGCTTCAATCAAGGGTAATGACCATCCCACTACAATGCGGGGAAATCACTTTTTGCCATTGGCGCCAGTCACTAATTGGTTATTGTCAGCGATGGTTGCCATTAATCTATAAAGAAGCCCGATGTCGCCCACATTGCTCATATTCTATTGTTGCTGGGAAAAGTATAGGCCTACAGTTGGCAAATGCCCTAAAAAGACAGCATGTTGCAAAACGTACACTTGATAATATTAAAGCTAAAAAGATCACTTCATCAGCTTAACCACAAACTGACCAAAAGCCAATCGGTAGTTCTGCACGCAACAAACTATCAGAAAGTCAATGACGAAAAATCCTGCGGCTTGACAACCAATCTCTTACATTCCAGAGGCTTAGCTGCTCAAATAGTCTAATGAACTATGAT
Source organism: Xestoiulus laeticollis (assembly GCA_034698905.1). Taxonomy (NCBI): domain Eukaryota; kingdom Metazoa; phylum Arthropoda; class Diplopoda; order Julida; family Julidae; genus Xestoiulus; species Xestoiulus laeticollis. Next base: position 16,481 of record JAQGCC010000017.1, on the reverse strand, counting down.
ATTAGTCTCTCGTGTATTAGGCTCTCGGTATAACGAACGTTCGGCTATCCCAAAACACTAAATGACTTTTCATAACGAACAGTAAAGCGATGTCATAGGTCAGAGACATTAGAGCATCCTGTTGGGTCATAAGATTCATATTTTCATTGATTTTAAGGATCGGTTTTAATTCGGTCTCTCTAGCATTTAACAAAAATTGTATTTCTTGTGTTCAATAGAAGACCAAAGTATTATTGGAGTAAAAAACTGTCATTTCTAAAAATTTCTAAACTGTCCACAGTACACCTAAAGAATAATTTTAGCTTGTCATTTTCCGTTATGTTTTAAATGTTATCAAAGGCTAAGCTTATTTTTAGACTATAAAGAACTGTGAACACATCAAAGATGAATGCCAGACCATTCAGAAATTCGATGCATTAACAAACCAAACAAAGTCGGAAGTGCATTTAACTTAATGGAGATTTCGAGCAACTCCCAACAGGCCATCTTTCGCCAGTGAAAAGAATATTGAAACTATTTAACGTGCGGACCTGGATTTGTTTAAACTCTCAACGGGGCAGCCAGGCTTAAATTCAGGATTGAATAGTTGAACGCTTAAAGTACCGGTATATGAACTGCAAAAGGATGATATACATGTACATGTAAATCTAACCAATATGCCTGTACTAAAATAGTAATTCAATTCAATTCTTTACCCTGCAGTCAGCATTTTATCATGCCATGTGGCAGGGGGCAAAGTGCCAGATATTTAAAGGGAAGAGTATACGGTCGTGGCCGAATTTTTGGGGAACTATCCCGGCATCTGCCTAAATGTGCCTATATGGGCGATTACGGTAGGTTGTGGTAAACCACGAAAAACTACAACCAGGATAGCCGACCGGGGTTTGAACCTATGTCTCCCGAATTCAAGGATCTAAGCGTAACCACTTAGCCAACCTTGTCGGTAAATTCGAGACAATTTCATCAGTTTCCGGAATTATCTAACCACACACATTACTGACATGTATAAGAATACAAGCAGCTTTGATACATTATTACCAAAGTTTTGGGGCTTATTTTACATTTTTCTAAAATTTGTGTTTCAACAGAAGCAAGACTAACAAGAAAACTTTCCCTATAGCAAAGGGTGGTGCTGTAGATCACCTTAATAAGTTGCAAGGTCTTGACCGTTGCTAACGAATTTTAGCGATAATACATGTATTTTGTGTGCAGAGAGTTGGAAAATTGTTGAAAAATAAGGGAATAAACCATATAATTCTGCATGATTGAATCAAATACGATTATATAAAGAGAGTTGGAAGTAAATGAAAACTAAATAAGAAAAGGCGCCCCAACAAATCATTAATCAATCCATTCTTTCATTTTTTTTTCATTCAACTTGGTAGAAGTCATTCAGAACATTTCCTGATTGAAATCCCCAGAACAATAAAATGACTATTCTTCCATTCTAGGGTAGAAGCAAGATCGACGATAGAAAGCCATTCAATATCGTAGTTGGGTTTGTTAGTTCTCCCCAACTCCTTTATTTATCAAAAGATAACTAAGAAAGGCCCAAAGCATTTTAGATTAAATAATAAATTGACATGAGCTGTTGCATTCTACTATAACTACTCTGGTTTGTAGCATCAAACACAACACATGTATGTTTAGAATGTTATATCTTCTAAAATTTGGTGTATAATGCTTACAATAATTACAAAATAAAGTTAACTTTTTTAGCCTTTACCGTAGCAACTGTATGGCAATGTCCTCTTTACAGTTTTGTATCCACTTTTCAAACAGTGTCATCAAAGAAGTACTTTATATATATATAAAATATCATCTTCGCATCATTGATATTTGCTGTTTATAAACCAAGAAGAAATGAAAATTGGACATTTGAAGCCTTCCAACATTGCCCAATTTTGACTCCAGCATATCAAAGAAACGTTCAATGCCAGACATTCTGGTAATTCACTGTTGCCAGGTGTTACACTAAACCAAGTGCCGAACGTTTCGGCATTTCCATCAAATAGGCTACCCAGCCGACGAATCACGAAACTGGCTTTTTCATTATTTCGGCAGAAGAAACGTGGCTTAATAAAGAATATGGAATCCAATTTACCATTAAGAGGGATTTCGGGATGAGATAACGAGGCTGGATGAACACGAAACTTCTATTTTTTTTTACTTTTGATTAGTCTTTGGGATCATAAAAAATTGAAAAATAAGCTTCGTAAAAATTAGGTCAGACGCCATACCGTAATCAGTATAAAGTAAAACCTAGGATTCGAAATGAATTTGGAAGAAAGTCATGATCTGTACATTAAGTCATTTCAAACACAATGCTTTTGTTGGAGCCGTAATTAAGTGCTGCTCCTTGAGGAAAATTAAGAGCAAGTGCAATTATACTTCCCAAAGCGAGTTTGCTTTCGAAAACAACTTCCTTTGTTATTAAATGCATTCATTTGTAGACCGCGGGGAGTCCTCACCAGTGCAAATGATACTCTCTCGTATTCTTGAAACAGTTCAGATTGTTTGCCATTTGTCATGCTTTGCGCAGACAGAAAACAAATGACCATGTTAATTCCATGTAAAAATTGCAACACATGCAAATGAGGTTCCTTATACTAAAACTGGAGAGAAAAAAAACTCGCCGTTTCCACTTTTACTCACTACTGTCGACCGCAAATGGAAAAGAGATTTTCTCGTAAAAATTTGAATTAGCGGTACCACTTTGTTGTGTAGAACGATTGTACAAAACCATAATCCAAACAAGCTTTTCAGAAGCAATAATGCACATGGATGTTAATGCAAAAAGGTCCTTACCTTAAAGACGATAGCTTTGTCACAGCCAACCATGATCACTTTTCCATCTACACGATATGATGTCTGTCCATTCTGGTAATCTTGATAACACTGGATATTGAGGCAAAGATCAGTCATCGCAAAATCTGCAATAAATCACAATGTTACGATTTGCAAACAAATAGTTCATTATAGTTCAATATTTCAAAATAAAATGTACGGTGGCCTAAATGACGTGTTTTTCCATACGTTTAGGAAAGGTACTTTTGTAAAAGCTAGCCAATTTAAGAATTTAAATTTAACAGGTTTGTAATTTACTATCAGTATGAACTAAATGTAAAATAACACGAGCAATTGTCACGCCACTGCCGGCAGCAGTTTACATAATTTTAGATACCGGCACAAAAAAATCATTGATACATTCAACAGTCTTGGGAAATTTATTCCGGAAAATTTTCTAACAATGAAATTTACTTGAAGTAACATGAATTGAAGGGGCACATATCGAAAATGTGTTACACGTCACCTCGTAGACCGCTTAGCCGAGTATAAACGCAATGAACAATTTAATTGAATTGAATCTCCGATTAGATATCATACCTGAATGGTTAAAAATGATGATGCAAACGTTCACTACTTCTCCAACTGGAAAAGAAAACTCATCTTCTGGTTTGAATGGGTAGTCGTTTAGCAAAACCTCTGCAAATGCACAAAGTAAAAAAAAAAAAAGGAGTCAGATATTTGCGAATGATTGCCAAAGTTCATCGATTAACTCATGTGAAAACGACTGGAAGAAGAGAAAAAAAAGAGAAAATGGAGGAAAAGCGCTTTCATAAAAAATGATGGGGAAAAGAGAGTAAAAGCGAAAACAAGTACACTCAGTAGATGTTGTATTTCATTTACAAACTAAATACCGTAATTTTAGAAGTCGCCTCGCAACCTTATAGTGCGCGCAAGTGCTACAAAAGTAGTTTAACAATGACTTTGCCTGTCTATTTATAAGAAGAGAGCGAAAAATTGATTGAAAAGTCTATGCAGAAAAGAAGAAAATGATAGTATAACCAGATTTGAACTTTCACAAGATGGTTCTCTCAGAAACCAAATTGTCTACTTTCCTGAGTTTTCCTTGCCCATCCCAAACAACATTTTCCCTATCTATACATGTACTTGAATTTAAAGTTAAATTACATATAATTAAAATTACTTTTTATGAGTATTTATATTTAATCGATAAACTAGTTTTATGAATAATTACAAATGTATTTTTTTGTGTAACAATAACCGTGCAAAAATCATATGTTAATTTTTTATTTTTGTAATACTGCAGAGCTGGCTTTAAGTAGTGTAAGTGCCACATCTTGAATTTTGTAAAAACTAATAACTGTCTATGTGAAAGCAAATGTAATATTTACATGTTGAATTCCCCTGAATTTCTAGAAATAAATCACTAATCCAGGTCTATCCAATTTCCCCTGATATTTCCAGGTTTTCAAAGTCTGGAGGAACCCTGAACAAGTTTAGAAATATAGAAAGTCGTTTGAATTCGAATTGATGTAAGCTACAGCACAATTTTACAAAACATAGTAGAAATATATTGTCAGAATTTATTTTGGATTAAGCATAATGATAAAATTAAAAATAAGTAGTGGTCTGTTGTGTTAAATTTAGCCACATTTTTTGATTGTGCTCGCAAAGTTCCTATTGCAGTTTCTAATGCATCAATTGGATTTATATGACAAGTTACAAGTTTGTTATTTCTACAATAACAAAACTGCACAGCCAGTATAATGTTATAGGACTATTGCATTTTTCAGCATCGTTTCATGCCAACGTTTCGTATATAAATAAATAACTTCTTGTCGCTCTCAAGCTTTCATGAGAAAACTGACAGCTTCTTGTGTTTTCTAACAATTTGAAACAATTTCTTGTTTCGGTGCTCTGCATGGCATGCCGCCGCCTATGGAAAAATGCATTCTCAATTTATGTATATTATACGGATAAAATAAGCAAATTGATAAAATGCTAGACGAAGCACCCGATGCATATGCGAATAGCGACACTAGAGTACAAGATTAGAGGACTTATTAATAAAACATATGCATGGGGAGATGCGATAACGAGAGATTCCTTCCGAATGCACCAGAAAAATTATTAGCCACTGAAAAAGACACGTTGGGCAACCAACCAAATATGGCTCTAGGACAAAGGCGGACTTAGCGGAAAAGAGAGCAAATTGAATAAAATCACTAAGGAAAGCCCTAGAAAGCGAGTGCAAAAGATGATAGCAGCAGGAAGAAAAATTCGAATAGACTCGAAAGATAAAATTTGCTATTGCTATGATAGAAACAATCTACAGTCAACACATATACAGGGCAATTCAAAACTATGATATGGCTCGTTTATCAATAAAAAATAGTTAATCGAGTTATGGAAATATGCAATAGTATTTAGGAAAAATATTACAATTTATAATTGTCATAAAAAAATATGTTGAACACTAAATACGACTTGAGGAATGTTCTGTGCAATGTAAACTCCGCGCAAACAAACAGATTTAATTTAAGCTAAGTTAAATTGACCAAACCTAACCAAACCTTATCTAGTCCAACGGGCCTGACCTGACCTAACCTAACTTTACCCAGATATTGCCAAATAATAGAATACTGAGCTTTTCTGGTGTGGAAATATCCGGTCACCGAACTTTAATGTGTAAAATGTTAAATTGAACTTGAATATAATTCAGTTTTTACAGGAAAACTAAACAGAAACACAGCTTGCATTATAATTTCGGATATTAAACAAAATAGTAAAAACAAAGTAATTAAAAGTTTCCTAACGATGTCAACAAACAAAAAATTCCATGTTGTGCATGTTAAACATTTGAACATCATAACATCCTGCCATTCTTTGCAATGCAAAGTAGTGAATTAAAAATGCTAATAATAGATAGTGGGGGAAAACAGCCAAACATAAATGACAATAACCCCTTTGAGAATGGGGTATTAATGGTAATAAACAGAATATAACAAAGCATATCAAAGTGGCACTAAAAAAACAGTACAAGTGGTGTTAGATGTAGTATTGCATATAGTTATGTTATGGCGTCAACATATTGTGGTTTTTCCACCATAGATGGACTTCTCAAAGTAGTTCACCGTAGGGAGTGCTATTACATATTTTATGAGTTATAATGAAAGCTCACGCTTCATTATTATATATATGACCTGCTTGAAGGACAGCCATTTGCATGAAACCATTTTGTTCAACAAGGCTTTTTTAACTTTCATCTATTGGCTTAGACTTAATAATTATACCATATAAAATTAGCACATTTTTCTTTCTATTTCAAAGTTTTAGTTTAAACATAAGGCACAAGCAGAAAAAACTAAAATTTGACAGACGGTTTAATATTAGCTGAACAAAGTTTCACTACATAACAAAATTCGTTTTTTTTTTAGTAAAACCTTTCATTAACACATCGACATGAACGGTACTTGGTTGTAGCGGTTGCAGCGGTAGTAGAACAGTTAAGCTATGGTGCGCTCGTGATGTCATTGCAAGACGAGACGAGCGCTCCATAGCATAACAGTTTTACGTTGATTAATGCATTTTTTAAACAAAAATTGAAATTTTTTGGTCATAATAGTATTAATGAACTGTACGAAAACTTGATAGATGAAAATGTTCCATAAGACTGACTTGTACACAAAATATGAGCTATCTAGGACGTGTGAAAGTTGGTAAAAAAAACACCTCAAAGAAATTGAAACAAACAGTCAGACAAATTTCATGTCAAGTTAAATGAAAGGTTTTAAAACCCAAAAAAAATCAGAACTAGATTTCTTTATAAAAGTTTATAATCACTTAAAAGAATCTCCCAAGATTTTAAAATTTATAAAAGATTCTCCCAAGATTTTAAAATTTATAAAAGATTCATTCCGATTTTCTCGCATTCAGCGTAATTATTTTCAGAAATTGAGCTCAGAAATTAAAATGATGGAAACAATGTCAACACTGAACCAACTTTAAGCTTATGTGTTCTAAAAATAACTTAAGTGCATTGGAACAAGTTTTATTGGACTACGCCTATAAATTTGCATTATGTAACAGTTTGCTCGTGAAGAAATCTGGTACTTCAACCATATCCTGTGATGAAAAGAAGTCTCATTTGCATCTCTAATAATGCCAGGGAATTCAATAAAACAGACGTAATTCTTTCCAGTCTAGTAAAAATGGATGTCTGCATAAATTTTGGCTGCAGTTACTCCACGTCTCAAAACATTTCATTATAAGCTGTAGTTAGCAATTATTCTTGTTATGGTTGAAGGGAGGAAGAAACTGCTTTCTCTATCTCCTGCACAATCAACATTTTTCCAATAAATGTGCAAATGTTTAAGAAGGGTATACAACGAGTATTGGAAACAGTAGCAACAATTCTTCCATTCCCTTCCCAGAACTCATGAAATGATTTCTAGGCAAATTGCAATTTGAGTCCCATCATCACCAATGCGTATGAATTCAAGGGCCCTTGGCTGACACAAATCTCACTTTAGGGGATAGAAGCTTCGTGCAAATGGATTTTCCATAAATCTTGAGAAATGCATCTTGTTAACGAGGTGGCGCGAGTCAAGCTGTCAAGAAGTCGGATATTTCAAATTGGTTAATGCTCAGAACAAAAAAGACAGTTTGTTTTTGTCGAGGCAACTACTTATTATTGACAGCAAGTAGTCTTTTTAATTGGGAAAATAATTGGAAGAAATGTGTGGGGTTAAATAGAAAATATCCTTTCAAATATCAAATTTATATAAATGTCCGTGTCCATTCACGGAACCTATCTAATCGCTTTTCAAATTTAATTCCGTCCTCGATAAGATACACAAATGAACAACATGAATTATCCAGTATTCCAGTATAAAGCCTTTTGGGACATTACAGAAATGTACGATACGAGCTACGTACAACATTCAAATTGTATATAACAAATACCCGAACCGATTATTCCAAAATAAATCTTTTTACCAATTGTTTAGAATCCATATCAATATTTTGCAAATGCTTTTAGCACAAATTTTTCGATATATAAATTTCTAAGCTCTTTTGATATTGATAGCATAACATGTAACTGGTACAAAAAATCTACAACAGATTTTTAAATCCTCAAAACAATAAAACCCAAGTAATCTCTCGAAGCAACAATTAAAATGAAAAATATCACTTACCCCATTGGATAGGACACATCTTGATCATATCTAGCATTGCCGAATTCCACACCAGAGATGATATGGATGCCTTTCCTTTTGTTTCAGTAGCTGGGTAAATTTGAAATTAAGGACAGCAACATGTACAGAAAAATTAAGCACTACATCAACCCGTAACAAGATACAATCGTAGTGGAACGAATTTATGCCTTCCTTCAAAACGATTTCTTGCAAATTACGAAAAAGGATATTATAGTCCACTGCAGTTCCACTAATTCCGACACGTGTTGACGGCATACTTTCTCGACTTCCTCTTCGGATAAACCGGATAATTTTGCAAACGGACAACGTTGCACAGGTACAGGGATTCTTAAAATATTGTCAAGATTAAGAAAACTGTCAGATGAATTTAACATTTTACATCATTTTACATCATCACATATCCGCCAAAAAAGTGAGTGGAAAAAATGCTTATTACAATTACACGTTTCCTTAATTCAAACAACGTTTAAAACGAAATTATAGCAACCGCTAATTTCTTACCGACACGTGTCGTGGGCCTCAATGAGTATTCTTTTGTACGGAGCATACTGGACCTCCATTTCATGGTCGGTAACGTTAAGCATATCCAGCACCAAGTAACAATTGCTGGGGCTAAAAAATCACAGACGAGAAATAATTAGCATGGGAGAGCGTAAAATAAATTTTAATAAGTCATCACAATCCAAAAGTCTTGGCTCACACTTCAGCCGGTAAAACATCCCACTTCGTGATAATTATAGAAGGTATGACTTCCACATTAAATGCCACAGAGCACTGTCGACAGTAGCCAGCTTTCAAGCCTGATCCGCCAGAATAACGAAGTCGTAGAACGCCATCGATGGTCTGCAAACAAAACGAAAAAAACTGGGTTAAAATTGCGGTTCAAAAACGAGTACCACTTGAAAGCTTTAGTGGTGCATACCTTAGTTTGATGTGTTGGCTGGATCGGAGGTGGTACGGGTGGCGCTGAAAACAGGTCTGGAAATCTTCCTCGTAGAGAAGAATATGCAAAACTAGACCTCGACGAGCCGAAGCTGCTTAGCGAAGATGTCCGCACCGTTTTCGACTTTGATGGAGTCGACGTAGTGCTACCAGTTTCCGAGACTAAGCCGAAGATTCAAAACCAAACGAAAACATGTGATTAAACATTAAAATTAAGCATGTAATCTTCAATGTAGCTTGAATCTAAAGCAGAAAAAGTATTACCGTCATTAGCAGATTGTTTTCCATTTCCCAAAAAATCCCCCACGGCTTGAACAACAACGTTAAAGCTAGCAGAGTTATTTGGTGCGATTGGAAGATATGATGTGAGATCCTCAAGTCTCCATTTACAAAATTCTATCTTAAATTCTGCATACAAAAGTTTTAAACAAAATTACAGATCTTGACATAGGGCAAACGCATTTCAGATCAAAGTTAAACATTCGGCCTTGCCTTTCTCTAGTTTGGTATCCAATATTATTTCCACGGTTTCCACGTTCTGTTTACCCGTATTCATCAAGCTAATTGTGCATTCGCAGCTGCGTAATTTCGGAAAATCATCCCGTTATTAGGTTGGCTCGATTACAATGGATAATTATAATAGAATTATCTTAAAACACACCTTTCACCAGCAAACAAACTAAGATGTGCACTAGTGACAACAGAGCTCGCATCGTCGAGGGAAGGAGTGAGCGGAGATTTCGGAAGGGACGTCACCAGTTGAATTTGTGGTAAGGCAGGAACTACGTCGATGGTAAAGCAAGGCTTCTTGATGGCAGCAATGTCTTTTAAACGACAGTTGCTCTTGACACCCAAAACGTGAGTTGTATAACCTGAAACGATTCAAGAACTTGTAAACTGCCGGAGATCACGATAGAAAAACTTTGAAACGGATTAATTTTAATTTAGTATCGGGATTCCAAAACCACTTACCTAAAATTACTAGTTCGCCTGTGCTACGTGGCGTCCCTAACAAATTTACAGGGAATGGTCCAGACTCGGCAGGCAAGGACAAGCAAGAGGGAAATGTTTCAAATGCAATTCCATCTGGTAATAATCCCTAATGATGCGTAACAGAATAAATTAATGACTATACAAAATTAATGTTCCCTTACGAATGGCAAAAACCCACCATATTTGTGACTTTTAATTCAAATGGCAATGGATTGTAAACTTGAACCGATACTTCGCAAACATCGCCTTCAACCCATTGAAAATCTAGCAACAAAAGAATCAAAAATGTACTCTTAAAACAGTACCCTAAACTTTATACCAGCAATGCAAAAATGTTATTCGGCAATTCCAGTTTTTAGAACTTATTTTAACGGTAAGCTTTAACCGCTGCACTGATTCTTATAACAAGAAAATTATGCTCTTAAAATTTGCAAAACTCACCCATTTTTGTGGTATTCCTGTTTTTGTCTTTTGTATTTACAAATTGCAACGGAGAGAAAATAAATGGACCGCTGCTATAATTTTCAACCAATTGCGGTACTAATCTAATAGGCTGCAAATGCGGTGCAAGATTTTGCAACTTGAAAGACCTATAATGAGTAGCGTAAAGCATTAAAAATAATAAAGTTACTCGCAGCCTACAGCAGCACTATAGGAGTGATCGAAATCCTGTCCGAATATACTTACTTGATTTTTGGAAGATTAATTAAATTAACTGGAGGGATAATCGTGCCATTATCAAGCGCTAATGGTACAGGAGCACCTTCGCATCTCGCCGTCAAACCCTCTAACTGATGCGCAAATTCATTTCGTTCCACTTGAGTTAGATGCTCAAACATTGAATGAATTAAAAACGTCATGTGCCTTCAAAGTAAAACAAAACTACATTAGCCAACTGATAACCATATAGTTTAGTTAGCTTGTTTGCATTTAGCTAAAAGGGCATTATTTACCGAACCGAAAGGGCAGTGTTACCCATTCGCCTAGAAGCAGCGACAAGCTCTAGAAGAATGTGGATTTGTAATACTGGCCAGCCATATGTTATATCTGCAAAATGTGCAAAATTCTCAACAGTTACAAATGAGTTGGGAAATTGTACATTTCTACAACTACAATTTAACAGAATGATCATGCTCCCTACCTTTGGGCAAAGCTCTCGGATCAAGGGTCAATTTATAACCTTCGAGTGTTTGAAGAAGATAACTATAACACTGAAATATAAAGAAAATTTCGAATGCTTAATGTTAGAACAGTCAAGTAGCATCAGACTACAAGGTTTATGATCATGGACGACCTTCGGGTGATTCGTAAGGTGCTTTTTTACGTTTCAGTAACAAGATTATGAATAGTTTTCGTAACCGTTCAAGAATAGGCGTTCAACTTACTTCCGACCAATACGGGTTTGCCAACTGTGGCGTGACGCACCGTGTTGCTGCCACTCGTTTAAAAAACGCCGCTTTTCGGTGAAATCCGAGTTTCCTGTAGAGCAGCGATATTTCCGAAAACTTTCTAATCTAAAATAATATAAAAAAAAGTGGTGATGAATCGGCATAGTTTCGAATCGAAACCATGTACGACAGATTTAACTCAAATTACCTTTTCGTCTTCTGAAAGCTGTAATATGAGATTATTAGCATTTTGGAGAAAGTCCGACGCTTGCAGAAATTTGTCTTGTTGGATGAGTACGTGACAGGCTTTGATGCTGGCTTCAGTCTCGATAATAGCAGCAGAATGGTACTAATGGAAAACAAATGATTTATCGTAAAAAGATAATGAAATTTTAGTGAAATCTTGAAAAAAAAAGTGGGATTATCTTACTTTGTGGTAATGCACAATTGCTTCATGGTATTTGTCTATTATTTCGTTCGACGAAAAACAAGCCTTATTTTTATATTCCGAGGGATCGATACCATTAGGCAGGGAAGAAAAACCACCTGAAATAAAGAAAGGCGTATAATTAGGCCGATTTTGTCAGTATAAGGACCACACTATGGAGAATCAACATATGATTCCTGTTCTACCGGGTCTCATTTTATTGTTGATGGTCGGAATGACGCCAGCCGTAAAGGAAGAATTCCTCTGCAACGATGATGGCCACCGGTTGTGAGGATACAATAATAAGACAGATGCAGAGCACAATCCTTCAAAGCATCCTGGAATTTAAGCAAATTAAAAAAAATTCAGAGATTTATCCTTCATGTAATGTTGAAACAATAAGCAAGTTAGCATTACTGCACATTTTACTATATATTTTACCTGCTAGCCAGAGCCAGTCATTGGCCGACTTGAGATGGTCGGCTGCAGCATTGTAATAGTTAATAGATTCGGACGGCAAACCAGCCAACATACACAGATCTCCAATGTGCTTCTTCATACGTCCAACACTTCGCTTTCTATTTGTCCTACCAATCAAATGTTATAATTTGATTATGCCGAAATAGAATGTTGGTATACCCTGCACTGTATATAATACAACTTAAATTTTTTGTGTGTGTTTACCTGCTTTCCATGTCAAGGCCAACAAAATCTCTTCTTTCAAAGGGCGCAAAAAGCAATGGCAATTTATCCACTTTTTCGTGGGAGCGATCCAAACGCTTTGACTCGAGCACCCAAAATAGGGAGCAAATGAAGTCGTATAAATCTTTTTCCAGTCTAGCGCTCTCCTCTTGGTTTTCGTAATACAAAACTGTCGTTTTGTGACTTTGGGGTGGGAGAAAAGGTTTTGGGTGATGGGAAGAGCTGTCCGAGCTAACGTCGCTTTTTTGACTATTCGTGGTGTGTGTCGAGCTGCTGGAATGATCCGACGGGGACACGGCATCTCCTAGCGGAGTATTCGGGCTGATAGGGCTGTTGTTAGGAGATTCCAGCCCTCGTCTGAAATGCCCATCGTTAATCGGGCTTGCGGGCGTTAAGGGCGACGGAATGGCCGATGTAATAAAAGGCAATGAAGATTCGCTGTCCGAGTTTGACGGTATTGGTGAAGTTATATTGTCTGTTAGCGAGTTAGTGCAATTGTCATTCCCCAGCTGCTTATTTTGGTCGATATTATCATTCCCCACATGCAATTCCAAGGTTCTTTTTGGAGAATTGCTCCTAGGTGAGTCCACCATCTCCAAATTTTGAGCACAAGTATCATACACACCGCTGTCCCTGTCAATACTGATTTCACTGCCATCTCCATCAGGAAATGACAAGTTAGTAGGAGATAAGGGAGTTAGGTGGTTATCACCGTTTAATTCCTGATTAATGTGATTAGTTTCAACGTTATTAAGTAGGTATGTTGGTTTGTGTTGTGGCGATGGCTCCTTTGGTTCGCCGTTCTTGAAAACTACACACCGGGAATCGTAAAGCGTAGATATATAGCCATCGCGAATTTTTTCGTGTTCCTTGCACAGATCGTCAAACTCGTCTTGAGAACCGCATTTGCCTTGAAAAAAAAATGCACCTTGTGAGAAACATTTATAAAACAAAAGTAGAAGAATGTAAACAATTATTTTCCAGTTTCTTACCTATGCAAATGAGTCCTAAAACTTTACGATGAGCTTGAAAATCTCCCCACTCGTTACTTTCTTTGGGGTAATTTTTTTTGTAGCGAACCCAGATTCCTCTCTGACCTCCCGTTTGCGACTCCGGTATTTTAATGTGCTGCAGGCGGCTAATCCGTTCGTAAAAAGAATTAAAGCTCTTTGGAGGCATTTGTTGACCTGAAAATGAAAATGCCAAAGTTTTGTGTGCAAACCATAATTTCTGCTCAAGCTTTCAAAAATCTTCAAAGATTTTCCGCTTACCGATCGGCTTGATTACAATGAGAATGCAGCCGTGGTCTTCCGCCTTCTGCCTGTAGTCTGGGTAGTGCATGGTTGTGTCAGGGGATGGGTTGCTGAACAACACCGTAACGCTAGATCTCATCTACGTGGATGGCAACAACGACCATTCCATCCTCGACGGCCTCTGTTACAAATACAACGCAAAATTTGCTTAGAATACACAAACTTGTGTGTAAAAAATGTGATCCAAAAGCAATAGAACGGAAGTGTTTTCTTAGTGAGTGTGTCATGCATAAATGTTTCACACAAGATGAGCATATGGTAAAATAAATATACGTTTTCACGCTTGACTATTCGGTGTACATGTATTTTAGGATGCAACACTCTGGTTTTCACTCTCAAATCATTATGTATTGATCTTTTGACATACATTTATAAAAATATAAAAACATGGCTGAACAGCAAAAGAAAACTGAAGGCATGCCCAACTGCTTCACCAAGATTGGATATCCTGTCTATGTTTTTTAGTTCTACACAGCTGTTTTCTGGTCAAGAACCCTAACATTGACAGAATTAAACCAGGTTCCTTCATGGACTCAATTTCTTTACCCAATTCTTTTACTTCAAATAACTACATGTATAAAATTTGGTCATTGGCATCAATAATTTGCTGTAATTAACATATCTTAAGAATATATATATTAATTTATATTGTTTCTAAGCGTGTTCCTGCGTGTCTTTTGTTCCATAAACTTTTAGTTACATTTCGTATATGACAACAAAAAATCGAGTGCTGTTTTTATGCATATCATTTCTATTCAGCAACATACATACAGTACAATGCCAAAAATTCGAATGGAATGTCCAATGACTTGAACCCAGACACCCTACTTCCCCATGACCTCCATTGGCCTCAAAAGTAACGCCCATTTAATAATTATTCCTAAAAACATCTCTGAAGTTATGTGCAAAAAACCTAATTTTATTGTTTTTTTATATTTACTATTAATGGGTGAGGTATAACAAATTAAACGGGCGTATACTTAACATACGACGCAACATACTTGTCAAAATCTCAATATTAAATTTGAATATTTGAATCACTATTAGTATAAAACTTTAAATATATGTCAGACAATTAAAACTGTCATCGGTATTCGCTTTTAGATCACACTACACCATCATTTTTACTGATAATATCATGTGTAAAAATCAAACATATTTCAACTAAAAATGGATTTCCATATGACAGATATACCTGCCAATTAGCATAGGCTACTGTATAGTGCCTCAATTGTATGACAGATGTCCAGCATATTTGGGTGATAATAAATACGACCAACACTATAATAAATCCTTAGCAATTATTTGACAAGCGGGGAGTCTTACCAAACTAGAAAAACGTTGATCTGATGAAAACAAAATAAATGAACTTCCTGACGAACATTGACTTGAATAAATATTCGCCATTACTCGACTACATGATGATTCCAGAAGTTAAATAACGCTCGAAATCGAGGTTTCCGTAACGACCATACAAAACAGAATCCAGTAATGTGGTTCGCAGAATCCTTGTTCAAATTATCAACGAGACAGAAAACGAAATATCCTTTATCAGAATTAAATAAAACTCATCTAAATCGTAAGCCTAAACACTCGACCCCCTTTTTTAAAGGTTGTGAAATAGTACGTAATCCTTCCGTTAGATGACGCTAGCGTCAGCTTATTAGGTAGCAGACGATCAAATTTCGAATCGCCCTCCTGGTTTTGAATGTAGTGGTAATAACTGAACAGTTTTTGGCTTGAGAAACAGGTAAAAATGGATAATAATACGAAAGGAGATAAATAGGCAATTCTAGAAATATACGAGGGAACTTGCGTAAGCGAGGCTTGACTGAAGAATGAAGCGAAGTCGTAACGAACACGTTACATCTGCTATAGGCTACTATCTCAGAAAACGTCAATATTCGGTATGTATAGATCGGTTTCTAGATTACGGTTTCAGTTGTTTATGATTGAAAAATGAAAATCATCTCATCGAGTAATCATCCCGATTCGCAGGAAACTGAAACGTACAAAAAAAGCGAGCTAAAACTACAGCAAAGCGTTCAAGAGATGACATTACAAGGTGCAATTGGCATAGAATCCAGTGTTAGAAATGTTATTGCGTTTAGCAGCATCAATAGAGATGTAACAGCTATTGACCAGCAGTTTACAAGGTTTGTATGGCTTTAATGTAATTTTTTTAACACATATCGAAATTTCTATTTACTTGGTGTATGTGTCAATCAGAATTTTAGCACGTGCGCGATTTTTAACACATATCGAAAACTTTAATTGGTGTATGTGTCAATCCGAATTTATCCCAACACGTGCGATATAGCCTTTAGCTTGAATGCATAAAATCTGATTGCACATCCTAACTTTGAAACTTTTCTGACATTAAAACTGAGTTGTGATGGTCTGGGATATCAGTCAGGGCAGTCATCGTTTTTTGGTGTCCCTCTGCAACATTCAATTTGTGATGCACAGGTCTGTGATATGATGGTATAGTGATGTGATGTTTGTAGTTAAGTCAGATTTCGTTGTTGTAAGATAGAGCAGAAAAAAAGTTTTGGGCAAAAAATTAGTTTTAGAACTAACGCGTTTACGTTATTTCGTGAAAGAGAACGTCATACCCAATAAGCACACGACTGTTGGAACAACGTCATTTTTGTGTCAGACTGTTAGAAAATGCGGACATTGACACCAA
>JAQGCC010000016.1:0-89926 GCA_034698905.1 Xestoiulus laeticollis | reverse complement strand
AAAACGCGTCGAAAAAGCTCGGATTTTCGAGCTTTTGGGTTGCGTCGCGTGGAGTGTCCGTTGCGTTGCGTTTGATGCGTTTGCACACGTTTATCATGCGTGAACGCATAAGCAGCAACACGAAACGCAACGAAACGGCAACAAACGCTGCAGTGTGAACCAGGCTAAACTTTTGCGTTGCGTCTACGTCCGTTTCATTGCGTTTGGGCGCGTTTTTCAAGTGTTGCGCATACGCATTGCAACGCAACCAAACGCAGTAGTGTGAAGCAGGCTTAAGACTTGCAGCTAGGCATCAATTCCCTGCAGCCTGCAGTTTGAAGCACTTCATCGGGATTAACTCAATGGTCAAGTGTATTATGTAGAGAGAGAGAGAGAGAGAGCTAGTTAGACCCATCCTGCATGGGGACTAAAAAAAAGTGGTCAATGTACAAAGTATAGAGGTGTTCATTGTATCGAGGTCTGTCTTAATGTAATTTCTATGGAAGCTGTCGGGGGACCAGCCAAAAGTGTTCAAGTTAGAGAGGTACAGTTCACTTTATAAAGGTGTTCAATCTGACAGGTGTCACTGTATCAAGTTTGAGTTAAAAAAAAACTTCTAAAACCCTTTCCTTACATCTCCCAAAACTTCTAAAACATGAATTTCAGCTTCAGGCAACTTCTAAAACACCACGCAGTTACAGCTTCTAAAACATGCTAAAAAACGGTATAAAAAACAACTAAAATTTGCATAAAACATTTTTTTATTAATAGCACGTTTTGTATTTTGTCGTTCGTCTTGAATTACGAAAAGCCAATTTTATTGCACGTTATATAATGAATGAGGAAAGTAGGGGGCGTCTAAAGCGTTTTTCGTAGGTCGTATAGGGGGTCAAAGGGCACAAGGATTGGGGTCACGCGAAAAGGGCGCTTTTTTATATAAAAATTGCGAAAAAGGAATTAAAATAAAAAGGAGGAGGAGATAGATGTTATACATTATTATTATTATTATTACACACGTACACACACGTAGAGCGAGGAGCCATGCACGTGACTTCTTTTGAACTTTGACCCCGAATGGACACAAACACATTATAGCACTGAAAAGGGGGGGATGGGGCGCCTAAAAAGGTCGTGACCCCCTCCCCTTTTTATACACTGGTAAAAGGTATAATAGGCTTAAATTCTCACATATGTATATATTAATTAATTAATAGGAATTAATTAAAAATCGATTAAATATTAAATCTATTTACAAACTATTCACAAACACACTTTTTTTTTTTAAATTAAAAAATGCGGAATTTTTTTACGAAATTTACGAAAAAAACAAAAAAACTTATTTTACAAAAAAACACAAAAATAAATAAATTAAACTTTCTTAATTAAACAAAAATGAAAATATTTCTAACATTTCTAAAAAAACAAAACAAAAACATAACAACAGGGGTTTTAAAAAAGGGCTTTTTTGGCAAAGGGGCATTTTAAGGAAAAGGTCAAGGGGTCAAGAGGTCAAGGGGTCAAGAGGTCAATGGGTCAAGGGGTTAGGGCAAAAAAACAAAAAAAAAACATTTTTAAACAATTTGACCAGAAAAATGAGCGTTATTTCAAAAGGAAATGCGTAACGCGCATGCTCGCAAACGTCATTTCCTTTTAACAACAAAAAATTCTAAGAACTTCCTTGCCTAGAGGTCAAAAGGTTAAAAGGTCAAAAGGTCAATGAGGAAAAACATTCAAACTTTGCATAATTTAAAAAAAAACATTTTAAAAACAAATAATAAATTTCTGGAAAAAATTCCCCTTTTTAAAAACTTACATCGTCACAATCGGAAAAATTCCAGCACTTCCGCTTTTTTCCCCCGCCACTTCCGGTGCTTTGAAAGTCATTGAAAGTCCTTGAAAATTCTTGAAAACTCCTCAAATTCCGCTGGAAAAAGCCCTTAAAAAGTAGATTTTTAAAACAGTTTTTTTTAGTCAGTGACCGGAAGTGAGGTAAAGGAGTGACCGGAAACGAATGGGTGGAGCCACCTCTGCGCGTGCGCAGCCCCATTTTAATATCCACTATAAATCCAGCTGCTATTTTTGCATCCACTTTTGGTCACTTCCGGTTTTCAAGTTGGCTCAAAAGTAAGAGAGAATGAGGTATGTGTTAAAAGAGTCAACTTCCGGTAGGACACAGAGGGCGCTGCGACACCAAAGAACAAAAAAAAAAACAAGTTCAGGTACAGTTTACAACAAAAAAGAAAATGGAGGGGGGATGAGGGTCAAAGGTTAGATGATGAAGGAGACGCCGTGCGCAAAACCGGAAGGAGGAGGAGGAAGCCATCTTGGAATCACGTTCGTTAGCAAAACAAGGAGGCGGCCATCTTGAAAATTTTGACCAGGAAGAAGCAGAAACGATTTTCGAAATTACGACGCACCCTGTAGACGCATTCCTATAATGTTAAGCTGTCCCAATACGTTAGCATTACTGCATTGCAATACAGGGTGTCCCAAAAGTGATTTACCAAAAAAACAAATAATTTTCGAAATTACGACGCACCCTGTATTCCTATTCCTATACTGTTAAGCTGCCCCTATACGTTAGCATTACTGCATTGCAATACAGGGTGTCATAAAAGTGATTTACCAAAAAAACCCAATATATTTCGAAATGTATGGAAGGGGAGGATATGGGCACCCTGTATTCCTATCCCTATAATGTTAAGCTGCCCCTATACGTCAGCCTTACTGAATTACGGAATAGGGTGTCCCAAAAACAGAGATTGAAAGCGTGACTTGTTTCGGGGCACCCTGTATTCCCATACCGCTAACGTTAAACGTTAGCACTACAGCAATACGAAACAGGGTGCCACCAAAATAATTCACATTCAAAAACTGCAAATTTAAGGCTGGTTAGTTAAAACTAGATTAAAAGGTGTTAAATCGAACGATAGTTAATTTGTCGCTTAATCTCATTTCGTTTAATATAAACAAAAGATTAATTAAACATAATTTAGTAAATGTTAGTCGATTAGTTTTTAACTAATTTTTTTGGGATTTTTTAAATTTTTTTCCCACATTTTCCGTTATAACGGATTTTTACATCTTCGCCTTTTTTCAGGGAGGAGATGGGCACCCTGTATTCCTATCCCTATAATGTTAAGCTGACCCTATACGTTAGCATTACTGTATTGCAATACAGGATGCCCCAAAAGTGATATACCACAAAAAAAAAACCCAATAATTTTCGAAATGTATGGAAAGGGGAGGAGATGGACACCCTGTATTCCTATCCATATAATGTTAAGCTGGCCCTATACGTTAGCATTACTGCATTACGGGACAGGATGCCCCAAAAGTGATATGCCACAAAAAATCCCTTCCGATTCCTTGAAAATGTTGCATCCAGACTTTTCCCGGATCTCTTATGACCCGATTAGTAATTACCCCTTCCTGTTCCTTCCCCATTGATTGGTTTTTGAAAACGTTACATCCGGGCACTTCCCGGATCTCTTCGGACCTTAATCGTTTCGTCCCCTTTCTCCGGCATTGATTGGTTTTTGAAAACGTAGTAGCATCCAGGGATTCTCATTTTTTTAAACTCTCCATCCAGACCCATCCAGGATCTTCAAGGACCCAATTGTCCCGTTCCTCCTCCATCAAAGATTTTTAAAAAAAAAATTGCATCCGGACTCTTCCCGGATATCTTCGGACCTTAATCTAGTTGCATCCAGGGATTCTGGTTTTTCTAAACTCTACATCCAGACCCATCCAGGATCTCTTAGGACCTATTTATCCCTTCCCATTCCTCCTCCATCGATTGCTTTTGTAAATTTTGCATCCGGACTCTTTCCCGGATCTCTTAGGATCTCGTTTATCCCTTCCCATTATCCCGTGGATCTCTTAGGACCTAATTCTTTTTATCCTGAATCTCCTACATTGAAGATTTTTGTAAATTTTGCATCCGGACTCTTTCCCGGATCTCTTAGGATCTCGTTTATCCCTTCCCATTATCCCGTGGATCTCTTAGGACCTACTCCTTTTTATCCTGAATCTCCTCCATTAAAGATTTTTGTAAATTTTGCATCCGGACTCTTTCCCGGATCTCTTAGGATCTGGTTTATCCCTTCCCATTATCCCGTGGATCTCTTAGGACCTAATTCTTTTTATCCTGAATCTCCTACATTGAAGATTTTTGTAAATTTTGCATCCGGACACTTTTCCCGGATCTCCATAAGACCTTAATCGTTTCATCCCCTTCCTCCTCCATCGAAGGTTTTTGAAGAAAATTTTGCATCCGGACTCTTTCCCGGATCTCTTAGGATCTCGTTTATCCCTTCCCATTATCCTCTGGATCTCTTAGGACCTAATCTTTTTTATCCTGAATCTCCTCCATTGAAGATTTTTGTAAATTTTGCATCCGGACACTTTTCCCGGATCTCTTAGGTTTCTATCTATCCCTTCCTCCTCCATCGATGGCTTCACATCCGGGTTTCCGGACCCTCCACCGATTGTTTTTTTTTTTTTTGCGCGGGCGGTCATCCCGCTTCATCCCTCACGCAGTTCTCTCGCTCCCTTCGAGAGAGAGCCGGGGTGAGGACTGGGATCCTGAAAGCGGGAACTAGAAGAACAAGGACAAGAAGGAAGGAAGGAAGGAAGGAAGAAAGGGAAGAGGAGTCACTGCTTCATCATGGAATGCCTCCGGAGCGATCGCTCCATATTCATGCGATGTCCGACGCGCTTCACTCCCAGTTCGGACAGCAGATTAGTGTCCAGGAAAGAGAGCCTCCTGCCGTCCACTCCGGCCGCCTCGAAGCGGGCCTTGTACTCTGGCAGGAAGAGGCTCTCCAGCCAATCAGAAACGTCTCTCGTGCTCCACTGGCTCATGGCCTTGGTCCGGAACTCCTTGTGGACGGTCTGCTGCTGCTGCTGAAGCACCGCAGCGGCTGAAGTAGCCGCAGCCGCAGCCGCAGCCGCGGAGGAGGAAGTAGCCGCCGCGCTAGTCTGAGTCTTCAGGAGTTTGGCTGCGGCGGTTTGGTGGTGGTGGTGGTGGTGGTCAGCGTAGGGGAGCGTGGCGGCGTCCGAGGACCCGTTGCAAATCCCGTAAGAGTGACCGGGAGGTAGTAAGCGCACTTTGGCCGCTGCGGCGGCGCTGTTGGAACTACCGCTGCCGCCGGACGGTCTGCTGCTGACCATCTGCCGGGCGGATTTCATGGTCGTGGGAGGATGGTACGGTTGCGGTTGCGGCTGCTGCTGATGGTGGTGGTGGTGGTGGTGCTGTTGTTGTTGTTGTTGTTGTTGGTGGTGGTGGTGGTGGCTTTTCTGGAGCATCATTGTGGATGTGGATCTGCCGGATGGAAGCTTGGATGCGTTGCGCTCCACGAACGACGGACAGGAGAGGTGAAGACCGCCGGCTGCAGCCGCAAGTGCCGCGGCGGCGCTCTTGGCGGCAACTTCCGCTTCTTCCAGCTCCAGGTCGGAGAGCGGGCTGAGGACGGCGGTTGCGGCTGATGCGGTGGTGGCGTTGCGGCTTTCAGCCATGCCGGCCTTGATGGGCACGTGGATGTCGTCGCTGAATTCAGGAGGCGGTGCGATCATGGACAGGTCCTCGGCCACGGTGGTCATGGCGGTGGCGGTGGCGGTGGCGGTGGCGGGAAGCAACAACGGACCTTAAAAAATACAGGAGAGAAAAATAGACATGTAGAAATTGTGTACATGAAGAAAAATACAGGAAAAAATATACGGCATTGTGTAAAGGTATCAACTGCAGACACTTTTAGGGTTTAGGGTTGAAAATTAATACAGGAATTATAAGGACATTTTTTTTGAAAATATAGGACAAAAAATTAAAGGAATTATAAGCACAGGATATGGCAAAAAAAGGGTATGGTGACTTTTTAAATGTAGACTATAGAATTGTGTTTTTAATTCACCATTACGCCAAAATAAGGACAAAATTTACTGTGTTTTTAGTGCGTTTTAGTGCATTTTTTTTTTTTTTTTTTTTTTTTTTTTTTGCAAATAATATAGCAGTCATATTAATAACTGGGGTACGTGTAAGTTTACGATAATTACGCAATTATTCAGAGGGTATTTAGGACTTTTTTTAGGACCTTCAGGACTATTTTATGTCACTTTCAGGACAATTTAGGACTTTTAGGAATATTTAGGACTATTTTATGTCACTTTTAGGACAATTTAGGACTTTTAGAAATATTTAGGACTTTTTTAGGAATATTTAAGACTATTTTAGGACCTTCAGGACTATTTAGGACTGTTTCAGGACCTTCAGGACTATTTAGGACTGTTTCAGGACTATTTAGGACTATTTTATGTCACTTTCAGGACAATTTAGGATTTGTAGGAATATTTAGGACGTTTTTAGGACGTTCAGGACTTGCTTGTCACCATGGCTATAAGAATACTGTAAGAAAAGTTACTGAAAATATATTGGACGGCTGGGATACCTGTCAGTTAATAATAAAAATTAGGACTTTTTTTTTAAGAATATTTAGGACTTTTTATCATTTTTAGATTAAATTTTAGGACTTTTTAAATGTAAACTATAGAATTTTATTTTTAATTCGCATTTATGCCAAAATTAGGCCAAAATTTCGTCATAATTTTGACATTTTTGAACCACTACTTTTGCAATAATTGCGCAATTATTCAGAGGGCATTTAGGTCGCTTCTAGGAATATTTAGGACTATTTTAGGATTTTCAGGCCTCGTTTTTCACCCTGCTTATTAACAATCCTGTACAAAAGTCAATGAAAATCTAAGGACATATCAAAAATACAGTAATTTATAGGAAATCAAGGACGTCTGAGATGCCTGTCACGGTAAGAGTATAGAAAACAAAAGCAATGCTTGCCAGCCTGACTGTTGTTGTTGTTATTGTTATTGTTGTTGTTGTTGCGTTCGTCGAAGCCGGGCGGCGGTGGAACCACGAGTCCGGCCAGAGTGTTGACCTCCTGCAGCGAGCTGGCGTGGATCTTGATGAGGTCCATGCTCTGCTGGATGTTCTCTTCCTCCGCTTCCTCCTGCTTCTTGGTTGCTGACATCCTGACTTCCCTGACGCTGCCGTCGCGCTGCTTCTGCGGTGGCCGTGGTGCCGCAGGAGGAGGAGGAGGAGAAGAAGAAGGAGGAGGAGGAGGGGGAGGGGGAGGGGGAGGGGCGTCGGGGGAGGAAGGAGCGCTGCCGTTGAAGCTGCTGTCGAAGCTGTCCGCGGCCGTCCTGCTTCCTCCTCCGTTCAACGGCGAGGTGGGTTCCGTCATGTCGCTCTCTGCGTCCGTCTCTCCCGTTTCGATGGGCGGCGGGAATTTCGACAGCGAAACCACGTTCTTGGTCAAGATCCTGCGGCTGGCCATGGACAGTTCCAGTTCCTCGCGCATCACCGCGTCCGTCTCAGTGATCTACGGTAAAAGATAAGAAAAAAAAGCGTTAATTAATCGGGTCATCGAGACTCGCGGGGTTCGCACGTTGACTCGAGAATGAAATTCCCCGACTTTCAAGGTTTTTTTTCCCCCTCGGCATTTTTTAATTTTTCAAATGACCGTGACAAATTCGAGTTTTCGGTTAGAAATACTTCGGGAGAAATTTAAGCTCCATGACTGTCCAGGTTTTTCAATGACCCATTTTAAATTCTTTGATATTGCAGGTTTTTTTTCCCTGACATTCCTGGTTTTTCCAGGTTGTGGCAACACTGTTAATCATGGCGTAACAAGTTTACGGCATAAGTTTCCCAACATTCTCTCATTCTCAGTCAGAAAAATTCCCTGACTTTTCCACGACCATTTTAAATTCCCTGACATTCCAGGTTTTTTTCATGACCATTTTAAAATTCTTTGACACTGTAGGTTTTTCGATGATCATTTTAAATTCCCCGACATGAGAAAAAATTTAAAAAATTCACAGACTTTTCCTGATTTTTCCATGAACATTTTAAATTCTTTGATATTCCAGGTTTTTCCATGACCCATTTTAAATTCCCTGACTTTCCAGGTTTCTTCCTAGTCCATTTTTGAATTTTTTCCATTCACGTATCTCGGTCATAAATACTCCATTTTAAAATTTAATCTCCACGACTTTCCACGCGGTTTTTCGTCAAAATTTCTCAAAATTCCCCTGACTTTTCCAATTTTTTTCCATGATGACCCATTTGGAAATGACCCTTGACATCCCGACCAACCACAAAAACCCACCTTCGCCTTCAGGTTCCACGCTCCGTCGTTCATATCGTCCGAATCGTCGCTGTCTTCGCCTCCGTCCCGAGCAGACGGCTGCGGCTGCGGTTGCGGCTGCGGCTGCGGCTGAACCGCGGTGGCAACGGTCGCCTGTTCCTCCTGCGCCAGGTCATGCGGACAAGACCTCGACGGCTTCATGTTGCCTGATTTAGCGGCTGTGGCAGCAGCAGAAGCAGCCGTGGCCACCGCCTCGAATATCTGCGAGTGCGATCCCTTGAGCGCCTTCCTCGGCGCTTGCGGTTCTTCCGCGGGCGGTTTCTTAACCGCGGAACGCACCACGGACGGCGACGTGCTTTTCACCGCCTCGCTCTTTTTCTCAAACGCCTTCTCGAAGGCCGATATCGTCTCCTTGACGTTGATGGCGATGTCTTCCTCGGTCGCGGACGGTGCTGCCGCGGACATTGCCGCATCCTCCTTGGGCGGTGGCGAGCTGTGTCCGGGCGGCGACTGCGGCTGCGGTTGCGGCAGAGATGCCGCAATGACTTCCTTAGCGGACTCGCTGGGCGTGTGCGGCGTCGTGTCTGCAAACTCCCGCTTGGGACTTTCTCCCGCGGGTGACGCCGCATCCGCCGCGGTGTACGAGGCCCTCCTCTGCCGCTCAGCCGCCTTCCTGGCGATGATTTCCTTGAAGTCGGCTATCTCCGCGGTAGCCTCCGCGGCAACTGCGGCAACCGCAGGAGCCGGAGCCGGCTTCGTGGTTTTGGCTGCCACCGCCGGAGGTGGCTTGCCCATCACCGCCGGCGGCGAATCCTTGGCGGCTGCGGTTTCTCCGTGGCCGTTCCTGGCCGCGGTCTGCTTGGGTTTTTCCTTTGTGGCCGGCGGCACGGATTCCCTGAAGGAAGACGCGGGACTTCCGGCCGGACTGCCGCGCGTGGTTGTTCTTGGAACCGCCTGCTCTCCGACCGCGACAACCGTCTGCCTGTCCCTCCTCTTCGACGGCGGTGTCGGCGGCAGCTTCTTGCGCTCGCCGCCCGCTCGCGGTTGCGGCTGTTGTCCGGCGGTTGCGGGGCTCTCCGGCGCCCACTCCTTCTGCACGCACGGCGAACGGAATGACGTTAAAGCCGCGGCAGCCGCAGCCACAGCCGCAGGAGGCGCCGCCTGCTGAGCGGGCGGCGGTGGCGGCGGCGGATGCCTGGGCGGTTCCGGCGGCGACGGAAAGCGCGGAGGAACCGCGCAATCGTTAGCGGGCGAAGAAGCCTCGTCGTCGCTGACGTCGTAATCCGGTTCCGGAATGTACGGCTCCTGCGGCGGCGCGTGCACCGCCTGCGGATAGCGAGCCACCGGCTGCTGGTGGTGGTGGTGGTACTGCAGCGGCGCGACAACCACCACGGGCTGCGCGTAGGGGTTGGCGGCGGTTGCGGTGGCAGTAGCCGAGCCCAAGGAAGCCCTTTCGGAAGAGTTGCCGCTGTCCGTCGACACCGCATCCGCCTGATGTTGCTGCGGCTGCGGTTGGTGGTTTTGGTACGCCGACTTCTTGAACGTGGAACACGTGTAACCACCCGCGGAGTCGCTCGACGTCTCCGTCTCCGAGGAGGCGCTGCTGCTCGGACTGCTCGTCTTGGGCGGCGGCGGAACGTTGGGCGGCAGCGACCGCGAGCGGATGGAAGCGCAAGACACTGGCTTGTGGTGCTGGTGCGACGCAGCCGCAGCCGCAGCCGCAGCCACGTTCGCGTTGGCGGCATTGGCCGGATGGTGGCGAAGCGGAGCCTGCGGTGGCGGCGCGTGGTATCCCACGATGCCGATCTCCTGCGGCGAGGCGTAGAGCTTGGCGCTGTCTCCCGGACGGAAGCTGGACATGACGCTCGGTTTGGGCAGCGGGTCCGCGGGTGGTGGCGGTGTAGCCGCGTTGCTCACTTTGGCGTATTCGCCGCCGCGCGACCTGGACACGTCCACGCGGACCACCTGGCCTACTGGAGGCGGTGGCGGCGGATGAGTCGGCGGTGGCGGATGCGCACCACCGCCGCCGCCGCCGCCACCTAGAGACATCTCGTGCAAAGTTCTCCTCTTGGGCGGTGGATCTTCCACATTGCCGCAGTCCACCGGAATGCGGTTGTAGATTTCCTCGATGGACTGCCAGGGTCCCTTGTCCTCCTCCTCCTCCTCCTCCTCCGCGGCCTTCTCGCCGCCGCCGTCCTCGATGCGGCATGAAGGTCTTTCCCAGCCGCTCATCCGCAGATTGCGGCCGTTGAGCCGGATCACCGCCACGTCTTCCTGGCTGTGGCTCCTGCGGGAGTTTGCGGTCGCGGCGTCTACACCCAGAGCCTCCGCCCCCGACTCTTCGACGTCCGCGTCGTTGAGGTCAGGCGTGCTGTGGAATATCTTGTGGATCCTGCCGCCGTCCGTGGTTGCCGCTGCTGCGGCGGCGGCAACCGCGAACTGCTCCTCCGGCCTGAGCGGAAGCCGCTGGCCGCGGCTGCGCTTCATCTCGGCCACGCTGCCGTAGACCTTGGGAGAGCGCAGCACGTGAGCGTTGTTGTTGTTCCTGTGCAGGTTGTTGCACAGGTCCCTCTGGTGGACGAACATGTCCCTGAGTTCGGCGGTCGTGGCGCGCTGGTTCTGGTTGCGCTGTTTGGGAGTGGAGCGCGAGCGCATGGACGCGGACGTCTGCGACGCTCCCTTGTGGTGTTGCGGAAGACAGTCGGAGGACTGCAGGTGCTGCTGCTGCTGTTGTTGTTGTTGTTGTTGCTGCTGCTGCTTGTTGGGCAGCGACTCAATGGAACTGGATTTGGTCGAGCGTCCCTCCGAGTCGTACTCCATCAGGGTCCTGTCCAGGGCTTCTGTAAAAAAAAAAGACGAGTTTTCAGTTTGGGGGGGGGGCGGAAAGCACGGACGCCAAATTCCGTCACTAGGATCTCTCGTCTCTTACCGATTTCCGCAAGCCCCGCAACCATGGACCTGGCGCGAGCACGTCCGACGGAAAGCGTCGTTCTCGGATCACGCCGCGGCGGTGCCGGAGCGGCTGAAAAACGGGTGTTTTTAATGTTAGAACCAGGATGCCGCACAAAAAATTCATTCAATTCATCGCACATTCGTAAATTGGTCGCTTTTTATGGTGAATCACTTTTGTGACACCCTGCTCCGCAAAGCGGTAATGCTAACGCATAGTGAGAGCTTAACGTTAGCGGTATACGAATACAGGGTGCCCATTTCACCCAGAAATTTCGAAAATTTGTGGTAAATCACTTTTGTGACACCCTGTTTCGCAATACAGTAATGTTAACGCATAGTGACAGCTTACCGTTAAAAGTATAGGAATACAGGGTGCCCAATATTCCCTTAATTTTCAAAAATTTGTGGTCAATCACTTTTGTGACACCCTGTTTCGCAATACAGTAATGCTAACGCAGTGACAGATTAACGTTAGAGGTATAGGAATACAGGGTGCCTATTAATCCACATAAATGTCAAAAATTGTTTTTTTTTGTGGTAAATCACTTTTGTTACACCCTGTTCCGTAATACAGTAATGCTAACGCATAGTGACAGCTTAAGGTTAAAGGTATAGGAATACAGGGTGCCCATTAATGCACATAAATGTCAAAAATTGTTTTTTTGTGGTAAATCACTTTTGTGGCACCCTGTTCCGTAATACAGTAATGCTAACGCATAATGACAGCTTAATGTTAGCGGTATAAGAATACAGGGTGCGCATTATTCCCCATATATTTCGAAAATTGGTCGTTTTTTGTTAAATCACTTTTGTGGCACCCCGTTTTGTAATGCTATAATGCTAACGCATAGTGACAGCATAAGGTTAGAGATATAGGAATACAGGGTGCCCATTTTTCCCATAAATCTCGAAAATTGGTAGCTGTTTTGTTAAATCACTTTTGTGACACCCTGTTTCATAATACAGTATTGCTAACGTAGAGCCGACGCTTAACGTTAGCGGTATAGGAATACAGGGTGCCCATTAATCCACATAAATGTCAAAAATTGTTTTTTTGTGGTAAATCACTTTTGTGGCACCCTGTTCCGTAATACAGTAATGCTAACGCATAATGACAGCATAAGGTTAGAGATATAGGAATACAGGGTGCACATTATTCCCCATAAATTTCGAAAATTGTTTTTTTTTTTTTGTTAAATCACTTTTGTGACACCCTGTTTAATAATACAGTATTGCTAACGTAGAGCCGACGCTTAACGTTAGCGGTATAGGACTACAGGGTGTCCATTTTCCCCCATAAATTTCAAAAATTTTTTTTTTTTTTTTTTTTTTTTTTTGTTAAATCACTTTCGTGACACCCTGCTCCGTAATACAGTAATGCTAACGCACAATGACAATTTAACGTTAGAGGTATATGAATACAGGGTGCCCTTTCTTCGTATGAAACTCAAAAAAAAATCACCTTTGCCTCTCATGAGCTTCCTGGGCAGCGTAGCGCACTGCCTTCCGCCGAGCGACTGCGGTCTTTCCGCAAAGACGGCCGCAGCCGCGCGCTGGACGGTCACCACCGTCATCGACACCAGCTCGCCCGACTTTCGGATCAGGTTGACCACGTGCTCGTGTGAAGCCTGAGACACGTCTTCGCCGTTGATCTGAAGAAGGAACAAATTATAAATGGAAACAGCGAGGCAAAAGTCAGACGTAGAGCGTAAAAAAAAAACAACAACAACAGGGAGAGCTGCGTACCGTGAGGAGAAAATCCCCTTTCTTGAGGCCGGCCAAATCAGCGACTCCGCCTTTGTCCACGTCGTCCAAATATTGAAGAGCGGGACAGTTGTCCGAGGGCATCAGCTCCATCAGTGGACTAGTGGCTACAAAAAAAAAAAAACGTTAAGCGCGCACACAACGTCTCAGACACAACAACGAGTCCGAACCAAGAAGGCGGTCGTTAGCCGTTGAAGAAGCGCAAGATAAAGATTCACCTTTTGCTCCTCTCAGGACGAACCCGAATCCCTTTTTGCCCTTGTGCAGGACGACGGTCCGAGGCTCGCCGATCCTCAAGCTATCGTGAGATAGAGGGAAACGTTAGTTGAACAGCAAACGATTACGTCGGCGGTTAACCAGGATTAATTTTTGTACCTTTTCGACTCGATGGCCTGCACGGAATTCAACTGCTGCTGCTTCACGCTCGCCTCGCGTCTTCCCTCCACGCGTCTCGCTGCGAACCTGGCTTCTGCAAACGGAATCAACGACAAGGTTCAGTCGGTTAACGAACGAGGATTTCCAGGAAACGTTTCGTGTACACTGATCAAGACTCTAGCTATAACGAACGCACGAGGGGGATGGGACATTCGTTATACCGAGATAGTCCGTTCTTACACACCCCTGGGCTGCTTTAGTGGCTTTTTAGGACACCTAGCGGTTATTAGCAACCGAAATGCCATAGTTTGAAGGCGCCGACATCTTTCATCGAACACCGGAAATACGTTACAGTTTTTATTAAATGCCGGAGAAAGCCTACGCACTAAAGCTGCTTTTGCGGCATTTTGAGCACCCCTTAAGGTACGGTTTGTGTGGTGCGGCTTGCGATTTTGGCTAGTTTCGAATGTTGCAAGTCGGCCGCAAGGGTGTTTTTTTCTCATGCGGCTCAAAGCCGCCGCCGATTGTGACGGTTTCCCATTGTGAAGCAAATCCATGCGAATAGCAGACGATTTCCCCCCCCCCCCTCCCTCCCATTTCTCGCAGCATTAATAAAAGCAGTTTAAAACCTTGTTTATTTCGCTTTAAACCAGTTTTAAAATTCCAGATTTAGAAATATATATATATATAAAACACAATTAACGCAACAAAAATGTTTTAATCGTAAAATATTGGGCTGGCGCAACATAATTGCATATTACGTGCTGCATGCGATTGCGTTTCGACTGGTCCCTAGAGCAGCCACGCCGCAGCCGCAAAAAAATAGCCGCAGCCGCAAAGCCGCGGCACTGAGAACGTCTCCATAAGATGGCGTTGGCATCAGTAATTAGCGGCTTCGAGCTGACGCAGTGCCGCACGGCCAGCCGCACCACGCAAACCGTACCTTAAAATAAGCGTTAGATATTAATTTTTAAAACCCGATCCTTAAAATCGATGAAAATGCAAATCTTATGACCCCCAAAGACAGGGGTCGGCAACCTTTTCAGATGGAAGAGCCAAAAGTTATAATTTACAAAATTTCTCAGTTTTTAAAGAGACACTAAAATTGTTGTTTCAATATTGGCATGTATATATAAATATTTTTTTTTTATTGTAATTATCCACACTATATATATATATATATATATATTGACATCGAGAGAGCCGTAAATTGCCGAGCCCTGCCTTAAGACATCAAATTGCCGTTCGTCATAAACGGTCGTATAGCATCGAGGGACATCGAAGGGACCAGGCATAACCATTCGCTATATCGAGCAGCGCAGGGGGCGTAGTGCGCGATACAGCCGACGTAACGCGCGGGCGACCCAACATGGGGGAAATCAATGCGCTTGTTTTCAGACAGTGCGCATCGCAGCGTTTCAAGTACTGCGTGAAAGGACGACCGACTGAGATCGGGTTGATGCGCATCAACGAAAAATTGGGATGGGCAGATTTTATGTCCGAGTATTAAGCTGGGTTTCATATTGAACTTATAGCGAAGAAGAATTCAGGCGATTGAAAACCTTTTTTCTCGAAATTTTTTTTTTTTTTGTGTGCAGCGTAGAGGGCAATAATCTTCTTACGCAAGCAGGGACCGCGCAACAGGCACACGCTGACGGATTTGTGTTTTCCTAAGCACTGAAAACACGGTTGCGTGCGCTTCATTGAATTTATCGAGAATTTGGGGTTTTAAACCTCTGGCTCGAGTTTAACCTCGCATTTTATAAGTGGTATAAGGTAATTACTGTAGCATATACATGTAAGCATCGATCAATCTTAATTCAATATATTCGTAACATTAATCTTCGTAAAAACCTGATTTAGGGCTAATATAAACAAAGTTGCGTGAAGAGTGATTTCCAATTACCTCAATCAGTCCTGTATTGAATATCCTAAATTGTATATCCTAATTGAATATCCTAAAAAGTCCTAAATTGATTGACCCCATGTTGGGTCCCCAGCGCATTACGGCTGCCGTAAGGCGCTCTACGCTGCGCAAAAAAAAAAAAAAAAAAAAAAAAAAAAAAAAACGCGCAGCTAGGAAAACGCGGCTTTAGTTATAAGGAACGTTCGTTAAACGAAGAGGCTAACATCAGGGACCGGCGTTATATCGAGAGCCCGACCGTAACGTATTTTTTTTTTTTTTTTTTTTTTTTTACTACGCGCGTGGCGTACGGAATCTGACAGTCCTTTTTTTTTCTGTTATAGTAGCACTCGTGAGATAAGGATTGGGTACGAGAACCACGGACGAGGCTACACCCGCTTCGAGGCGACCCCGCGAGGCGGAAGCCGAGCTACCAACTTCCGTGGGACCCAGAGAGGGAATTTCAACAACAGAGGCCGAGGTACGCAACAAGGTTTCACTAGCCGCTACGAAACCTACCACAAAGAATACGTTGACAGAACACACAGGTAACGATTGTAAACTCTGCTCTAAAAAAATATTCGGAAACTTGTTTGTATTTCGAACGCTAAAATTAAGAATATAATAATTTATGCCTACTTGCTTATTTTCAGTCGCAGCGCCGACGACGACTACAGCCAAGGCAGTGGCGCCAGCTACGACGATTCTTACGAACAAGAGCTTCGTGAATACGGGTTCAGTCAACGGGAGAGGCGAGATTACAGCGGCGAAGACAGGTCGACCAGGGACCGCAGCTTCAGTCCAGTGCGCAAAGTGGAACGGAGCATAAGTCCCCGCGACCGGCTTCGAGAAGGGTGCAGCATCAGCCCGCCTCCCTCCAGAACCGTGGAGGCCGCCAGGAGGGCCGAACGCGGCTTCGATCGCTACGACAGCGGCAGGGAAGACGACGGGTCCGAAGACAAGAAGGCGAAGTACTACGAACTGCTGGAAAGGATGCGGCGGAAGGGGAGGCACCGCAGCGTGAGCGATCAGGATAGTTTTCACAGCCAAAGCCCGCCCAACTCGCGGCATCAGAGCCGCAGCATCAGCCCCCCTTTGATAAGGACAGACTTGAAACGGCCGAAGGAGAAAATGCCTCTTCGGCCGCGTAGCCCGGGCACTCCCACCGGCAGTCCCATCCGAGAGAGCCCCTTCGACCTTTCGCCCGAAAGGGAGGTGTACGGCGAACTCTTAGACTCGGCGAAGCGAAAGTTTCCCGAGGGCAAAAGTGATCTCAGAGACTTGATGTTGTCGAAGGCGGAGCCGTCCTCCTTCGACGGCAACTGTAGCTTGACGGTAGAACTGAATTCCACGAAACAAAGGACTAAAGTGGAATTGGACAGGTCGCGCTTCCGTAAAGTGCACAGTGCTCCGGCGGACGACGACTCGAAGACTGATCTCACGGACTATCCCGTGTCGGAAATCCGGCGGGCGAGTCTGGCCTCCGTGTCGGAGGACAGGCAGCACGGTGTCTCCTCCAAGGAACATCGGACGCCTTCCAGGCTCCCCGAGGGAGGCAAGCTGCAGAGTGTCGTCAGTTGCATATCTCGTTTTACTCGCGTGGTGCCGGTCCCCACGGTCGAGAAGCCCAAGGCGGAAAGTGCGGGCGCGTCGGCGTGCGTCGCTCAGCCCGTGCCGGCCGACGTGCCGAAGAGGAGCGAGCCGATGGAGGTCGGCGAGCAGGTGGAAGAGGTCGTTCCGAAGCCGGTTCCCAACGACAAAGACTTGAAACATTTGCAGAGCGAGAAAGTTCACCTGCTGCAGCTGATCGAGCAGCTGGAGGACAGTACGAGTTCGTGCGACGACGAGACCGCGCAGCTCTTGAGCGGGGTGCTGAACGAGCTGGGCGGCGCCGCCCGCTTTCCGCCCAGCAAGAGGCCGAGGCTCGGCGACGTCAAGATGGCCGAACTGAGAAAGGAAAGTCTCAGGTCGTTACATTCGGAGATTAGTCGTGATACCAAAGATATTCTCGCAAACCCCTCGTTGGACTCCGATCCCCTGGAGCACGCGAAGGTGGCCGATCAGGTGACGCTGCTGCGGAAGGCGGTGTCGGCGGACTTGGGGAAAATGCACAACCGCACCCAGACGCAGTCGAAAGCCAAGAGGCCGCCCTTGGAGCGCATGGACGGGCTGAGGAACAGCAGCATGACCTCCGTGGACGGCGAACCCGCTGCGGACGTTACGTGCAAGCGGCCCAAGCACTCCGCGAACGAAGACTCCGCTTTGTCCAAGCTGCACCTTCACGGCAAGACCAGGGACGGACCCAGCGTGGAAGTGACGTGTGCCGACGACGAGACGTCTTCCATCGACAAGTATTCGGCGATGAAAGGACTGAGGCCACCCTTGCATCACCACGTGCACCAGAAGTCTCCCCACGATGGGAAGAGTGTGGGCGACGAACCCAAAAGAGACAGAGATTGCCCCCTCTCGCTGCCCTTGCCCAGGTTCGCCAATTCCGTTTTGTCTCCGAAACATTCGCCCAAGCAGATGATGTCCCCCAAGCCGGGAAACATCAAGTCCCCACCGCCACCCCCACCTTTGTCGACCGCTCACCGTAGGCACAGTGTGCCCTTATCCCCTTCCCCGTCTCTTTTGTCCCCCGGAGGATCCAGTTCGCAACACAACCCACACAAGGACGGCGGCACCGAACAGGTCGCCACGAACGCGGCAACGACCACCACCACGACCATCATCACCACCACCCCGGCTTCCCCGTCGGGTGGCGTTTCGGAAGCGATGGCGGATCCGCTGGCGACGGAGTGCCCCGCGCCCAACAAACTGCTACCCAAGAGCGGCACGTCGAAAGCCAGGGGAGGAATGGAAAGCTCTTCCGATTCCGAACATTCGCCCCTGGCCTCGCCCAACCGGCTCTCTCTGGAGGAGCGGATTCGCATGCTGGACGAAAAGTACAACGCCTGGTCCGGCTCCGCGCATCCTTCCGCGGGAATCAACAGCGGTTCGGAATCCTCCGCGGCGAGCACCGGGACGACGACTTCCACGACGCCCGTCACGTCTACCGCCCTGACCCCCGCAGCAAGCACCAAGGTGGACTACGAGAAGTACACCATCAAGCGGAGGCCGATCATGCTGCCCACCGACATCAAGCAGTTGAGGAGCGAGCCTTCCGAAATCGTCAAGTCGTTGCTCGCCAAGAGCAGCATCTTCGACCAGGACTCCAAGCGCTTGGAACACATCAACGAGAAGTACGAGCCGAAAGAGTTGCCGCCCATCGACTTGGTGCCGAAGACCAACCGGTGTTTCCGAACCAAGGCCGCAGCCAAGGAATTCTCGTCTTTGGTGCCCCAACCCCAGGTGCAACAATCCGAGCCCACCTCCGCCCGGCTAGCCGTAACTCCCAATGCCGCTCTGTGCAAGCATCCCTCGTTACCCACTTCGCTGACCACCCCGGGGAGCTTGACCACCGTGTCGCCCTCTTCGACGGTACATTCCACAGCTTTGCTGTCGTCCAGCGTGCTCACCACCATGGCGGTGACGACGCCGATACTCAGCTCCAGCCACGTGACCTCGCCCACGCGGAATCCCTCGTTTTCGTCCGGCGTGGCGCAGTCGCCGGCAACGTCTTGCGTCGGCCGGGCGACTGCCTCCGGAACCTTGCCCGCTCCTGCCGAGGCCAACCCCAAAGGAACGCCTGCAACGGCGCTTCACAGGAAGTGTTCGGACACCCCGAAAACCTCGTGCTTGAAGAAGGAAAGCGGCGCGGGAAATCCAGGCGGCAAGCCCACCGCAGCGCCGCATCCGCAGACGTGCTGCGCTCCCTCTTCGGCGCTGGCCAGTCCAACTTGCACCGTTCTCAACGCGGCGCAGAAGAAGGAGTGCCCGCCCGCGAACCCGGCTCTCCAGGTCGCTCCAAAAAAGGAGTTTTCGGGGATTCTGGTCAAAAGGGATCCTCGGGAAGCGGCCAAGGAGCACCAGGCAGTGAAGAAAGAACCGCTGTTCGGCAGGGAGGCGACGTCCGGCAAGGAGCTGCAGCCAAAAAAGGAAGACGGTAACAAGGGGATCTGTCCGCAGTCCACCGAAGGCAGCGCCTCGCGCAAGGATTCTGTGACCGGTTCCAAGGAATCGAGTTCGCAACATTCGCACAAGAAAGAACACTTGCCCCTGTCCGCTGCGGCAGTCGCATCCTCGACTTCCAACGCGAAAGAGGGAAATCCAAAAAAGGATAACGTTTCCAAAGATTCGTCTTCGGGTCGCAAGGATTCGACGTCCGTCGGTGGTGGCAAAGAAGTCGTG
Source organism: Xestoiulus laeticollis (assembly GCA_034698905.1). Taxonomy (NCBI): domain Eukaryota; kingdom Metazoa; phylum Arthropoda; class Diplopoda; order Julida; family Julidae; genus Xestoiulus; species Xestoiulus laeticollis. The sequence goes on along the minus strand of JAQGCC010000016.1, from coordinate 70,501 downwards.
ATCAAGAAGGAGCCACTATCCCAGACGGCGGTCACCAAAGACCAGCACGCAGTACGAAAGGACAGTCAATCTCAGATGAGCGCTTCGAACAAGAGGCGGGTCACCTCCACCGACAGCGTAGAATCCGAATCGGGCAAATCCGTGAAAGCCGAAAAGGTGGAACCGAAAGTCGAAAAGGACTTTTCCAAGACGAAAGCCGTCGAGCCGGAAATGAAGAGGCCCAAGCTCAGCAGCAGTTCGTCCACCGAGAACAAGTGCAAGAAATCCAATCCCAACCACAGCAGCTCATCGCTGTCCACCAAAAAGTCCTCCAAGTCGCCCACTTCGTCCGCGCCGCCGAGTCTCTCGAAATCCTCGAGTAAGACGACTTCGACGAGTACGACGCCGGCGACGACGGACAAAAAGGAAGAAAGGAAAAGCTCCAGCAGCGAGACGAAAGGCTGCGACGAGCACGAGAAGGACAGAGGGAAAATCTCCTCCGGCAGCAAGCCGAAGGAAGAGAAAAGATGCAAGACGATCGGCAAGGAGCTCGGAGGCGATCACATAAAAAACAAAGTCAAGTCCGAGTGCGAGTCCAAGTCCAAGGAGCTGGAAAAAAAGGGAAGCAAAGACCAGAAGAAGAAGAACAAGGAAGGGAAGGAGAAAGAAAAGGAAAAAGACAAGGAGAAGGAGAGAGAAAAAGACAAGGAGAAGGAAAAAGAAAAGGATAAGGACAGGGACAAGGACAAAGACAAGAGCAAAGATAAGACCAAAGACAAGGACACCGATCGGGAAGGAGGCGAAAAACAGAAGGAGAAGTCTAAAGAGAAGAAGAACAGCGGCGGCAGCAGCAGCAGCAGCACCACCACCACCACCAACACCACCACCACCACCATGAGTGCAGCTGACAAAGCCAAAAGCGACGCGGCCAAAGCGGAAAAGAAGCAGCTGGAGAGCCTGTTGAGGTTCATCGAAGACGAGCCCGTGTATTTTTCAATGTACGACAAGGTGAAGGCCCGCTCCAGCCAGAACGAGAAGGCCAAGGAGAAGGAGAAGGAGCTGGAAACGGTGCGGGAGAAGTTCAGCGCGCTCAAGCAGAGCCGAGCCAAGCGGGAGGAGAAATCAAAGTCCACTTCGGTGGAGTACGACAGCGACAGGTCGGACGACGCCGGAAGCTGCCACTCGACGGAGACGTCCGAGTCGAAGACGTCGTCGTCCAAAGGGAAGCAGGCCAAGAAACGCAAGCTGGTGATCGAGAGCTCGTCTTCGGACGACGATTTCTTCAAGGAGGACAGGAAGCCCGGGAAGAGGGGTCACCATCATCGGCGGCAGAACAGCGCGCCCAGACATTCCTCCTCGCACTTCGACAACGACAGCGACAACGAGATGTTTCACGAGTTTTCCAAGGATGCGACGGACTGCTTCCCCCCGCTGGCTGCTGCTACGGCGTCTCGCAAGGAGAAGTCGAAAGCCACCGAGAGCCGCAGGAACAACAACAGGTCGGACATCGACAGCTCGGATAACGAGATGAGGCTGCCGACGGTGAGCAGGCCGCACACGAGTCCGGTCATGGATCAGACGTCCGGCAAGAAGCAGAAATCGAAGGGCAGGAAAAAGCCGGAGAAGGAGAAGCCGAGAACCCCCAAGAAAAAAGTGCCTAAGCTGGACGCCAACGACCATTCGGACACCGAGACCGCAACCCCCACCGCCCCCAGAGCGAAAAACCAGCACCCGTCGTCGGCTAACAAATCGAACGATATCAAAAGTCTGAAAACGCTCAGTCTGGTGGGGGAGAACTCGTCGGATTCGGACGTCCCGATCAGCGTCAAGAAATCTGCTCACTCCTCTAACTCGACACCTTTGCTCAACGCGGCTTCTCTGAAGGAACACCGTGAGGCGTGCCTGGACATGGACGCTCAAGCCGCGCCCCCCAAAAGCCAGAAACCCGCTTCCAAGCCGGTCAAGAAGGAGAAGAAGAAGAACAAGGAACACGTGACCAAGCACCTCAGGTTGGACTCGTCCGAGGGCGAGATGCCGGCGCTGGAAGAACAGCAGCAGCAGCCTTTGCTCAAGAAGAAGAAGAACAAGACGTCGAAGAAGGAGAAGGGCAGCGACAAGTCCAAGACGAAAGCCAACAGCGATGCTTCGGCTTTCTCCAAGATCTCCAACAGGGAGGTCGTGACGAAGGTGGCTTCCATGGAAGACCTCCTCAACAATTCCGACAGCCAGCCTCCGATGACGCCGGAATGGAAGGACGGAGAGATGAAGGAGCTGCGGGAATCCGACTTTCTGGCCGGCAAGTCCGACGAGGAGAGACGGGAACACCGCTTTCACCGTTCCATCGACGAGGACAACAAGATGATGACCGGCAAGGACTCTCCGGAGGCCAAGTCCAAAGACGGCGACTCGTGGCTGGATTCCAGTCACGCCATCCAAGATCCGTTCCCCTCGTCCCTCTCCCCCGTCCTGCCGGCCAAGGAGGAATCCATCTTCCGGGATGCGGTGGAGACCAATCCGTTCGCCTTCTACACCAACATGGAGGCGGAGATCCTGTCCAAGGACGAGACGCGCAGGAAGAACAAGAAGGACAAGCTGAAGGAGAAGAAGCGCAAGAGTAAGACCACCGACGGAGAAAAGACCAAGGAACCGAACAAGCAGAGGGATCGGAACGCGGTGGACAACAAGGGACACTACACCATCGGCATGTCCGGACACGACCTGCACGAATTCGGCACCCAGAACAACTATTCCCAGCTGGAGGAGGCCGTCAAGTGGATTCAGTGCCTGGACGAGAAGGCGGCCAGGGAAGAGGAGGAGATGAGGGCCGAGCTGGAAAACCACGAAAACCACGAGGGCTCCGTGGGCAGCGATCCGCACGGCTTGGACTCTTCGGCGCCCACCACGCCCAGCCACGGCTACGGAAGCGAGGGAAATCCGGAGGTCAAGCAGAAGAACACCAGCGGTGGCGGCGGCGGTCAGGGCAGGACGAAGCCGAAGAAAAAAAGCGTGACCAACAACGCTTACGACGTGTACGACTTCAAAGAGGAAGGCTCTTCGGACCTGCCCGAAAACGTCGAGAACTACGCCTGCTTCGGCGAGATCAAAGACGCCAGCGCGGATGCGGACGCCAAGTGCAAGCGGAAGCGGAAGAAGCGCAAGAAATCCAAGGAAGAGCGGCCCAAGAAGGGTAAGGTCACCGTCAAGGAGGAACCGATCCTGCCGAACAGCCCCGTCGAGGAAGAACCGGTCGTCCTCGCTATCCCCGAGACGGACAGCAACGACGTCCTGTTTCCGCAGAGCGCCGACTTCGTCGAATCGCTCAAGTTTTCGAGCCCGAAAGCCGAGATCGAGGAGCAGCTGGCCCTCCCCGAGCTGCAGCAGCCGGAGGAAATCGCCCCGTCGCCCGTCAAGACGGAGCCGGTCGTCGTCGCCACCCCGGTCGAAGAGCGGGTCAAGCCGCCTCCCATGGTCAACCACCTCATCCCCGAGCTCATCGAAACCACCAAGCACTTGGAGCGGATGGAGCCGCTGCAGCTGCACACGGTGGAGAAGTGCGAACCCGATCACCTGGACCTGGTGGACGACAAGGGAATGACGATTTCTCAGGAGGAGACCGAGGATGCCGTGAAGGCGCTCCTGGGAGAAACCTTCGACGGAGAGTGCTTCGACACCGGTCACTCCCCGCTCATCGACGAGCCGGAAGACAAGATGGAACCCTGCGAGGAGGCCAAGAGCATTCCAGAAAACCAGGACGAGGAATCGCTCTTCGACTTGGAGATCCTGAATGCGACCAGCAAGGACCTGAACGAGATCTACGACGAGAAATCCGAGATTCCCCTGTCCGGACCCAACCCCGTCATGTCCTCCTCCCCGCATCTCCGGTCCTCGCCCGTCATGGAGTCTGAGCCCTTCGACGAAACCTTCGGCAAGGAACCGGATCTGGAAACGAGGATGACGCCGTCGTCCGAGCCGGACCAACTCGTCATCGACGAGCATCCGCCGCCGACACCCGAAAGTAAGCTCGAAGACGAGGAACGAGAACAGCAGCACGAAGAGCAGCACCAGTCACCGTTGCGGCTGGAAAGTTCTCCACCGCCCAGCATATCCGAACTGTATCCGGCTCTGCTGGACGATATTATCCAAGACTCGCCTAGTGTGCGCGAACCGATGCCTAAACCGAGCGAAGAGGCACCGGTTCCGGTACCAGAACCACCCATGCCGATGTCACCGGTGCCAGCGGTTCCCAAAGAAAGCGAAGAAAAGCCGCCGCCGACGACTCCCGAAATCGATGAAAGTCCGACGGAGAGCGCTTACGAAATGCCGGTTCTCAAGCCGGAGAACCCGGCCGCCGAGGCATCGCCTCCGTCGTCTACGATGGAGAATTTCGGTTTTGCGGACAAGCCTCGAAGGGGACGCCGCAGCAAAACGAGAAAGGTTTCGGAACCCGGTTCGGGTTACAAACCACCGGATCCGGCGACCGCGCTTTTGGATGTGCCGGCCGCGGTCACGCCGCCGCGCCACAGTGGTGGCGGCAAGAGAGGGCGTCCCGTGTCGGCCGAAAGAGTGAAGAGAGGACACAGCAATTTTGCGGAAGCTATGGCGGACCTGAAAACCTCGGCACCCGCGTTCCACGAGCGGTTATCCGATACGGCCACCGCCGTCGAGCCATCGAAAGTGGCCGAGCCTGCCGCGGTCGAACATCAGGAGGAAGCGGTGGAACCGGAGCCGGTCCGTTGCGAAGAACCGGTTGACGAGGAACCCGTAAAGATTCCCGAGGAAAAGTTGGCTGACCCGGTTACGCCGGATCCTCCCGTTCCGCAAGAGCAGATAAAGCATTTGCCGGCACCGTCCTCGGAGATGCGGGAACCGGAGTTGAAACCAGAATTGCCAACAGACGTAGCGGAAATGACGACACCGCAACCGCAACTCGCGCCTCCGCTACCGCCACCACCACAGGCGCAACCACATCCGCAGCCACCACCACCACCACCGGCATCTTTTGAAGAAATCCACAAAATGCAGCCCGTCGTAGAGGAGCTTACCGCCCCTCTAGCGATGCACGGCTTCGAAGCACCCTTTGTCCATCACGTTCTCCAGAACCCGGAGGAGGAGCAGCAGCAGCAGCACGTCAAGGAAGACAAGAAGGCTTCTCTGGTTTCACCCACCAAGCACGCCGAAAAACACGCGGAGGTCACGAAGCCCGAAGAACCCAAAAAGGGAAGGAGGGGCCGCAAGAAGAAGGCGGACGCCTTGGCACTGCTGGAAGCCGATCACGGAAAGGAGGAATCGGAGGAACATCCAACCAGGGAGCTGAGGCAGAAGCCGGAATCCAGAGCCAGCAGCCACCACGAAAGCAGGGTGTTTTCTGGATGCAGGAATTCCAAGGAGACCGAGAGCCCTTTCGACGTCTTCGAGTTCCAAGACGACGAGGAAGACCACATCCTGACGTTCGCGAACAGGAATGCGAGAAAGGACGAAGGAAAGGGTTTTCTGGAGCATCCGACAAAGCACGAGGACAAGAAGGAGGCTGCGCACGAGAGCGAAGAGCATCCTGCGGTTTCCGCCGTTCCTCCGGCAGCTCCCGTGCTCATCTCAACTTGCACCAGCGACCATCACGGCAAGGAGGAGAAGGAGAACGCAATCGTTGAACGCAGCAGGCCGAGGCTCATTCTCACGATCAAGTCACCCCACAAGGACAGCCACGAGCGGATACCGAAAGTGGAGACCAGAGAGGAACCCCCGCTTAGGTTTTCCGAACCCAAGGTAAGGATTCTTGCTTGCTATGTGGGGATATTCGCAACATCTTGAGAATTTCCGGATAGATGGTTGGGATGATGCCCGAGTTTGTGGGAAATTTGAGCAGACATCTTGGGAACTTATTCCCTTTCAAAACTTAGGCACTTTGCCCCCTGCCACATGGCATGATAAATGCTGACTGCAAGCTAAGGAATTTAATTGAATTGACTTGTTTGTATGATGAATTTTAATGCAAGGTTGCAACTTGGGTATCATTACGGTTAAATGTTACTCAAAACAATACAATACAGGTATTGAGCAGGTTTCCTTTAATCTCGACGACATCGGCAGCACTGTTCCTCTTTTGACAATGCGCATGCGTGGGAAAGCCGTTAATGTGCTTGTGGTTGAAGGGAGACGTCAGTTTCATTAGTTTAACTTGATACCACAACGTCTTTGAGGAGCATAACGACTTTTACTGTGCATATTAAACCTATTGATGCGCATGCGTAATGGTGTTAAGATTAAAGGAAACCTGCTCAATCCCTGGGCGGGTGCAAGTGGTGTGATTAGCCCTTCCCAAATCCACTTTCCTAATATCCGGGAATAAATGTTATTAATGTTATATTATAAATGGGGAAATTGAAATGAAATTGTGAGTGAATCGGTAGATTAACATGTTGTCTTTGGTCAATTTTAAACTAAATGTTTCTACCAAGTGATGATGTCCTTATTCGGTGTAACACGGAGCTCTTTTCTGTTGTCGTCTAAGGTCGAAGAGGCTCATTCTGAAAGTATTAGCAGCGAAGGCGGCAGCACGGGTAACTCGTCGAGCGATCATCTTCACACGAGCACTTCTCCCGGCCGTTCTCCGGCCACCCGTAAGTCGCAGAGGCTCCAGGAGAAGAGCAACAGGACAACAGTGGACGAGACCATAGAAGACGTCGTCAAAGGTCACAATCGGCAACTGCTTCTCCAAGATCCGGCTTCGGCGGACAGCGAAACGCCTTCGGTCACGCAGACGCGAAGAACGAGAAGCAGAGCGAGGGCGGAGGAAGCTGCCGTTGTCATCAACCCTGTCGTTCCAACCTCGGGAGGCATTGCTTCGGCGACCGAACTGGATGTGCAAAAAGCGGAGCCGCCCACCGAAAACTCCAGCAGCTCAGAATCCTTCACGATCGATTCCAGGGCCTCGTCCGAGCCGAACAGCGAAGGCTCCAAACCCGTTTCCTTGAGGACGTTCAGGATCACGCGCACCCAAGCCAAGTCGGAGACCAGCGGCAAGCAGATGCCGGAATGCGTGCCCGTTACCGAAGAGGAAAAAGCGGCCCAAGAAAGGCCGGCGGAATTGGAACACTGCCAGGCCAGGAGCGAGAATGCCGAGCAGAAGTCGTCCGATATGCTGTCGACCGAATTGTCTGGCAACGACCCGGTCGCGGCACCTCCTGATGGAGACAAGGCGCAGGCGGTGGACGAAAACCAAGGGGCTTCTGCCCAACAGGAAGCAAGCGGTGGCGCTGCCGCCGCTGCTGCCCGAAGTAACGTCGTCGACAAATCCAACGTGGCCGTGCCGGCAACCGCGCTTCAGGGTCAGCTGGTCATGAAGGTGGAACTGCCGAAGGTGGCAACGACCATCACGAGCGCAGGGAGAACGGCGGCGACGATAACGGCAACGCTGGCGGGAGCCGGTGCTCCGACCTCCTCAAAGGTCGCCGTCAAGGGAGCTTCGGACACCGATCCGAGTCCCACGGCCCTCGTCGATCCGGTGACCGGGTTCTTGACACCCGTGAGGCAGTCCGAAGAGGGGACCTACGTCATTACTGCCAACAACGAAGCCAGGCGCTTGGCGCAAGCTTCTGCCGCCGCTGCTGCATCCGCCGTCGGTGGAGACGCGGCAGTGCCAACTTCCAAGAGCACGGCTGTTCTGGAGCCGCAGCTTCCCCCTCCTCCTCCCGTGGAGAAACCATCGGCCGCTGGCCCACCTCCGTTGATTCACACGAAACCGGCCAGCGTCGAAACGTCGGTGGTCCAGAGCGCTCCGTCGTCTTCGGTCGCGGCTTCGGCTGCCAGTACGGTCATTCTCGTCACTTATGCTAGTCAGATGCCTCAGGCACACAATCAGCCGGTCATCACGACGGTGGCGGCGGCTTACGACCAACAGGCCTTGCAAGCCAGGAATCGGTAAGTCTGATTTTGCGATGGCAAGCCGTAGTTTTTTACAGTCGTATCTCACAACTGCGCGCTAACCGATTTTTTGTTTTCCCCGCAGTTCGCAGTCTCTGCCGCAAGTCCAGCCGCTCTCCAACTTTGTGGGGGAGCCGCCCGTGGACAGCTCTTCCCGCATCCGTGCCAATTCTGTGCCGAGCATCCCTCCACCGTTGACACCCGTACTCGCCCAGTCCATAGTTCCCGTCAAGGACGTTTTGGCAGACCAGAAGGTTCCGACGGGCGCCATCATTCCTCCTGCACATCGTACAAATGCAATGCTGGCCGCGGCGTCGGGTCTGCCGAACGCGATGCAGTCTCAGATTGCTCAGCCCATGCCCAGCATAAGGCCTCTGGTGTGGCCGCCCAATCTTGGCCTCCTTGCACAGCCTTCTCCGATGCAATCTCAAAGCATTCCTCCTCTGACTCAGGTAGGTTGTCAACCGCAAAATTAGTCGTGCCTGCATTCCTTCCATCATTCGTGCAGTCTTGAGCATTTATTTTTTCTCTTTCTCGACTGAAAAGGGTCCTTCTCCGCGCCCTGGACAACCTATGGCGTACGCTCCGCCTACCAAATCCTCAAAAGGCGCATCGACTCCGCTGCAACCGCCCTGCAGCAGGGAAGCCGTAAAAACGTCGGTTTCCGTTCCTTGCAATTTAGCGGCACCGACCATCGGGATGCCACTCGTTGCATCCTCGGCGACATCTAACATCAAGACGGCCGCCCAGAAAGTCCACGTAAGTTGTGCTTTAAACGGCAATTTTTAGACGTCGTATTTTGGACACGTACGTAAACTTCTAACCGGTTTATTTCTTTGTGCCTGTATCCAATCGCTCTCTTTCTCATTTGCGTTATAGGTCGTTCAGCCTCCGATAAGGGCGTCTGACATTCCAACCGCCAACATGAAAACTTCGATTCCAGGTTTGATGGCAACGAGGGAAGGAGACTCCTTGCTTCAATCCAAGTCTGAACACCATCCGCCGGCACACCCCAACAACAAACACCAGCAGCAACAGAAGCAGCATCTGTCGGAACCCGTCGCCCTTCCTCGGGTTTCCGTCCCGGAAATTCCCACCAGCGGTGCCCCTCCGATGGCCCACGCGCCGTCTCGAGTTCCATTGTCCTCGGACGGTCCTTACGTCGACATGTCCCGCGTGCCCGGTGGCAGCGCCGTCGGGGTGCCGTCGCCGGTGGGACAGGTGGCCAAGGTCCAGCAGCAGCAACAGGTTCCGACTGGCGCACCGTCGCCCAAAGGTGTCATCCCTCCGCCGCGCCACAGCCCGGTTGTGCTGCACCAACCGTCTTATCCGATGGCGGCATTCGATGCTGCTTTGGTGAGTTGGATTTTCTTGTTTTCCGGTTCTTTTTCGGAAAACGGGGGATTTTATGAAGTAAATTTTCCCTTTCTCCTGCAGCATCCATACGGTCCCACGGCAGCAGGCGGAGTCACGATTGCCGAACTCCTCCAGAACCCGCAATACCTGCTCCAACACAAGGAATACTTGTCGGGTCATCACGGAGGCAATCAGCTGATGGCAGGCCAGTTGGTGAGGCCCGGCACCCCCGTTGCCGTGCATCCGGACATGGCCTCGCGCCTGGGCAATCCGACACCTCCTCACACGCCCACCCCGCCAAACCATCCGTCGCTCACCTCTCCGGGAGACCTCAGTCTGCACATGCGTCATCCCAGCCAGTCGTTGGTCGTGCACCCCCATCACGCCCACCTGAGCATCCGCCACGCGGGCGAAATGACCAACTACATCCATCAGCCGCTCGTCTACGCTGCCCATCCGCACTACGCGGCCGCAGCCGCTGCGCTGCATCCAGACCTGCGGGCCCAGCAGGAGAGAGCCGTGGCCCTGCAGAGCATGCAGAACCGCATGGGGTTCGTGCGCCACGCGGAAGGCAGGATGGACGGCAAGCACGAAGGGAAGATGCAAGGGCAGGACGGCAGGCCGGGTAGCAGCAAGACGCCGCAGCAGGCCACGGATGCGGGTGCCGCTATCAAGGAAGAGAAGCAGCACGCCGAACACCCGTGCAGGGACGATGGCAGAAGACCCGCTTTGGACATGGCCGCCCTGCAACAGCAGCAGCACGTCTCGCATCGCAGTCAGGTGGCACCCCCGTGCCAAGCCGCCGTCCTCCACCAGGCGCAAGCCCAGGCACAGGCCCAGTATGCCGTGGGGCACCCACACGTGCAGCGGCAGATTGGGGCCCGCGTCTCGGTTTCGCCGCACGAAAGGGCCACCGACTCTCCGGCCGTGGCCAACCTCTACAACCAGAGCCAGGCAAGGACGCCGGCACATAACACCGCAGCGGCATATCCGCCCGACGTCCAGGCCCAGCTGCTGGCTCGGCCAGAGCAGCCCGTGGCGCTTTCCGGACGCCAGATGCAGAAGTTGCCGCCAGGAGCATCCAACGCCGCAGACCCCAAGGTCAGCGAGAACGCCATCATCTCCAGCCATGCGAGCCAGAAGTCCCATCCGGGTCTCGTCATGCTTTCCATGGACATGAACCAGGCTCAGCATCGGGTGCCCCCCACCGGAGGCGCTAGCATGTACCACCACAACTCCTGCATCCAGCAGCACCGTTCCATCCCTCTCATCAAGCAGGAGAGCGTGGGCACCAGGCCACCGGAAGCCCACAAGCCGCAGAAGCCGCGCTCCCCGCTGCAGTCCAAGCACACCGTGTCGCCTCCCCCGGCCCACTCCCGCCTGTCCATCGTACCGAATCCAGCCATCGTTTCCCAGCAGCAACACCTGCCCACCGGCCAGATCTTGCCGCCCACCGGCGGCGTCCACCTGATGCCGCAGCCTGGTTCCGAGGCGCCGCAGCATGCCATGCCCCACGTCATGGCACAGTCGGTCGTCCAATCCAGGTCCCAACTCCAGACTCCTCCTCACGCGAGCCAAGTTCCTCCTCAAGGAGATTCGCTTCTCATGTTGCTCCAGGTAAGAACTCGGTCCCTGCTACGACAGTTTTCCAGCATTTGCACTTTTTAAGTTTCAACTCCTTGGTTTTCTGTCCTTTTAGCGCTATCCCATCATGTGGCAAGGATTACTGGCTCTGAAGAACGACCAAGCCGTAGTCCAAATGCATTTCGTATCAGGGAATCCACACGTAGGCAGGGCTTCCTTACCTGGGATGAGCGAAGGAGGAACTCCACCTCTCAGGATCGCTCAAAGAATGAGGCTCGAGCAAACCCAGCTAGACGGGGTGGCCAGAAGGATGCAGGTAAATTTTCCGTTCTCTGTGCTGGGAATCCCTGCGATCTAGAAGGGATAGCTTGTCCATGGGCCTATTTTGGCGTTTTTGTCTTCCTTCAAACGCAAACCTTGCTGGACATGTTTTAACTCCAAATGATCGTAGGGTTGGTAGAAATTCTCACTCTAGGCAGTTCCAAGAGATACGAGCCAAATCAGATGCATATTTTTGGTCCTTTTTTGTGAGGACTATTAGGCAGTGGAATGGCCTCCCCAAGAATAGCATATGCCTGCGAGAAGTTTAGTTTACATATTTAACATTGGAGCTCCTTTATAGGGAGTGCCAGCTTTGCAGGGTGTTCTTTGCTGCTGACAGTCCCCCCTACCACAGGGCATTTATTTGCTGACCGTAGGGTAATTAAATAAAATAAAATAAAAAATAATAAAATGACACACACACTTTTATTCCGAAATTTGTAAATGTTTTCCTGTTTTCACCACATCTTAGTTTCTCCCGAAACGTCCAGCGTTCCTTTTGTCCCAAATCTTAGTTTTCCCCAAACTGTACATCTGCCGATGTTTATAAGCGATTACAAAAAAACTAATATCGTTCTCGTACAGATGGATGGGGAACACTGCATGCTGTTGGCATTACCTTGCGGCCGAGATCACATGGATGTCCTACAACAATCCAACAACCTAAGACACGGCTTTATCACGTACCTACAACAAAAGCAGGCTGCCGGCATCGTCAACGTTGCCGCTCCCGGTTCGCAACAGGTGAGTTACGACACCCCTCTCTCTCTCTCTCTCTCTCTCTCTCTCTCTCTCTCTCTCTCTCTCTCCCTCCCGCAACAATAGGGGCACTCAGGTTCGTCATCGTACCTCTACGATTTCGTACTATTTCGTAAAAGTCAAACCTTGTACAGTTTCGCACTTTGAAACGTTGATTGCGTGAGGTGTGCATACGCGAGATATGTACAAAGACCACGAAATGTTCGACGAGCCTCGAGTACCCTTCTCGCTATGTTTTAACTATGCTTAACGCTATAAGTAACCTATTTATTTTTTGAATGCTTTTCAGCCCGCTTACGTCGTTCACATCTTCCCATCGTGTGAATTTTCCAACGAAAACCTGAACAGGATAGCTCCCGATTTGCTACACAGTGTTGCGGACATTGCTCACCTGCTGATAGTAATCGCAACGGTGTGAACACTCGCTCGTATAGCTCATGTTGTGCTTCGTATTTTCGCATCGTCATCTCGCAGCCGCTTCGTGGTTCGAAGTGTTTGCGTACCCGCCGAAAGCGGTCGCTCCGGACCACGATCTCTCCACTCGTCGAAATTCTACACGTTTTCTGTGTATATTCTGTGTCCATACCTCCCCCCCTAATGCTAAAACAGCCAGCAAAGGAAGACAAAATTAGCGTGCTATACAGCATCGTATGCTGCTGCTGGTTTAAAACGTTTTTAACGATTATTATTATCGCGTCGTCGTTGGATAGTCGTGAAAAAAAAAATGGCCCGCAGTGCTGTTAATAATTGTGTGTGCTTGTGTGCCGCGCGATTTATTTTTTTTTTCCCAGTAAGCCGTTACAACACTAAAGATTTTCATTTTTTATTTCTCGTGATAATCGTTATCTGCTCCGAAAGTTCACCCCCGTCTTTTTCGAAAGATGGGGCACTTTGGCCAAAAAAAAAAAAATACAAAAAAACCCAGCAGGAAAAAACAACTTTAAAAATGAAGAGAAAACAGAACATTTCTCGTTTACTTTGAAGCATTTACATACAAACGGAAGTACCGAATGTGGTGGCCGAGGTCATACATTTTCCTCGTAGATGTTTGTTGCTGCAGTTAAGCGGCATTGTGATATCAAAACTTAAATGTTTATAGTGTGTAGGTGATTCTCCTTTCATGTCATTATGATCAGTCTTTCGTCTTATTTTTGTCTTATTTTTATTTCTCCGCATCGTGCATTTCTTCACCACTTTTCATCCGAAAATTCATCCTCCCCAAACATGATTTTACGACACATCAACTTTTTTCATCCCCACCCCCAGCTTCTTCGCATCAAATTTTATTCTTCGATGTTTAGAAACATTGCTTCGAACCGATGATTTTTTTCCTCCTTTGATTAACTCGCGTAAAAATGTGTCCCTAATGTATGATATGAACAAAATGAGTGTGAAAATTATCTGTATAGTTTAAATTATTCTCTATTCATTGACTAAATCCCACATTTATGAATCTAGTTCCCTCTGTTTATAGCTACCGTTTGCTCGCCTCGTACGATCACTTTTTTTCTTTAATCATTAGTCGGTGGTCATCTAAATGCAAATACTCGCATTTTTTTCCCATTCGGGATCTCGTTTATTGAACATTGTCGACCTTCTAGGACCTTTTGCTAGTTTCATTGCCATTGTAATGAATGATATTGCATTTTTATGTTGACTGTAGGGTGCTAAATTGAATGATAGTCAACTATTTCAAAACTTTCAATTTCAATAATCACATTTAAATGCTGACTGTAGGGTACTAAATTGAATTGAATAATTGAAGGGCTTTATTTTAATCTCAAAGTTTAAATCTTTGTAATTCTGTACATGCATTTGTCTATCCAAACTTCTAAAGTAATACATTAGATAATATTTTACATCATTTGAACTTTTTGGGCACCCTGTAAATTACCCGCTAGCGCCCTCTCGCGGCGCGCGGCATTTTGACATTCCAGAACAGCAAATGCGGTCTCCGAAAAAGTTTTATTTTACGCGAAATATTGAGTAATTACGGTCTTAAATGTTTTATTTCACGAAATCGGTGTCCCAAGACGCGTTTTAGTATTTAGATTGTGGTGTTAGGCATCAAGAAACGTTTTTAAAGCCAATTGTTTATGTGGTGAGTGAAATGTTCCATTTTCAATTCGATTTCAAAATGGCATTCTTAATATTCAATTTTGCACAATTGCAATTACAATTTAATAGTTGTTAACAACGTTGAATATCTCCATATTTTTTGTCTGTATTTCAAGATTACAAGAGATTGGTTAGACAATAATTGTTCTTTCCTGAGGAAAAATTAATTTTTTGAACTGTAGATCATTATGGGGGGAAAAATGGTTTGAAGGTAGTAGTTTCTTAAATATCAGCTTTCAATCTACTTAATGTTACCTTCTAGGTAATGTCCTAATGTTTTACACCCTTACTTAATACACACCTGGTGAGATATAAGAGGCATCTTTAAGTGTATATGAAATTCGAGCTCATTTCAATACTAAAAAAATTGAAATTCTAGCAAGGTCGACAATGTGAAAATTTATCTGATTCTGTAATGTTTTTTTCTTCGAATTTATCCCATAACTGTTCAAAGAAATCCAGTTTCTGTAAATATCTATTATGGGGAAGTTATCTCATTCATCTTCATCTTGTATAATTTTTTCACGTTCATCCTTGGGATTTCCTTTGCTGTTTTTCTCAAATATCCTTAAAAATCTGCATTTTCACGCATCAAAATCATCGTCATTATCATCATCTTTGATTGTGGTTGCCAACCCTCATTCACCTACGGTGTTGTCATTGATTTTTATTTTCAAAGAATTAATGGAGCTCATAGATGATTAAAATTTGTTAAATATTGCAAAAATCGATGCTGGATAAATAACTAGCGAGATAAAAAAAATTAAACCGTTAATCGATGGACAGAAAAAATGTTATGTAATATAAATGATATGTGTATAGCGGCAATTTTTCTTTCTTGAAAAAAATACCTGCATTATCTGTAGCTTAGTCTCATTTATCGATGATTGTATTTCCCTGGGCATTGTATAATTTCTCAAACATGTACAAAATCGTATTATAGTTTTAAAACAAAAAATCGCACCAGTCTGCCATCATTCGAAAGGGAAATGCAGTGCATTCATTATTATTATTATTATTATGACTTATTATTATTATTATTATTATTGTTGTTCAGTGTTTTCCTTTTTTTTTTTAATGACGTTTCTGTGTCACAAAACTGTTGTTGGCTATTTCAAAAAAAAAAAGCGAAAAATAACATTAATAAGTTACATTTATTAATGGACGTATATAAACATATATTAAGCAAACAAACTGATTTAAAATGCAGAATATAAAGCCACCAAATTGTCAGAGCATTTACCTAAGGTTTATGCTAAAAGCTCCGACCTAAATGACCACCAACAACTTCGACTACTCCCTTCATAAATCCTCCTCTTTTACCTCCCGGTTTGACTGTTGTTGTAACCTAGCTGTAAACTATAAAAAAATCCTACAGAATTTCATCGATGCAGCGTATTTGCATCTTTGTATAGTGTATTTCAGAATTATTTTGCCATTTTTTTATTTTTATTTAATCATACCCGAGGTGCTGCGAGTAGACGTTTTTGTCCGAACCATTTGCGTCTGTCGGTCAGCTACCTTTTTCTTCTTCACAAATCCCTCTTTATTTCTCTCTTCCCAGCTATATTTTATTCCCCTATGTAAATTTGCCATCTTCATTATATTTCACGTAAATTTTTTCACCTTTGACGCATTTCACCGAGCCTTTCCCACTTCCCCCCTTTTTTGTTTCTTTTTCGAGTGACTCCATCTTGGATAATATTCATTAAATGTCTCCTTTTTTGGATCATTCTGTATATTTTGTAAATACATGTATGGTATCAGTGATTGTATATTGAACTTGAAATAATAGTGAGGTTTGTTAGTAAACAAATGATCATTTTTTGGAACTAATTTAATGGCTTGCTTGCGTTTACTATATTATAAACTTACGTCGAGCACTTTGTAGTTTCTAATTTTCTCTGGAATTTCAACGAGAAATAGATGCATTTTAGCGTATATTTATACGAAGGAACTACGTAATTTCCACCGGAGGGAAACAACGACATTCAAAATATGTATATTTAATATACAACTTTATTTATTGTGCAAATTTCATATCGTAATTTACTATCAAGTATTTTTGAAATACACGTACAGAAACATCTAGCTTCGGGGGACATTTGTTGCTAGGAAGTTCCATACTGACTGGTTGTTATTTTTACAGCTTTTGTCTGAAATGAAAAGATTACATTTCAAATTTATTTTAAATTTATATCTACCTCAATGTATACTGGATGTTAGATAATTTCCCTCACTGTTGCAGTTGAAAAATGTAATTAACCGAGTCAGCATGATATTGAATTGTGCTTACCTGGAACCTTTCTCTCGTAAATTTTTCTAATTGAACAAACGGCGATTCAAATACTAGCGAGAACATGAATGAAATGCCGTAAGTTATGAATAGGATTCCTAAATAAATCGTCACCTAAAATCAATTACAAGTTGATTAGGTTTTGGATCCATTCAAGTTGGTTTTGTTAATGTTTTTTTTAATGCCCCCCCCCCCCCCACTTACCATTAATATTTGGTCAAAATGAAATTTATTGTTTCTGCTTCCGAAGAATGTATATAAAACAATCATATGCAGAAGATATGCACAATAAGTGAGGCGGCTCAGTGGAATCCAGGCTCTCCAACTTAAGATCTTGTTAATGAAACCTGGAGATAAAAGAGCGGATCAGTTTCGTAAATCGGGATTTGATTATCTCATATTTTAAGTTTGTTTATGCATTGTACTAGGTTTTGGGTTTTACCTCCATAACCATATGTACAAGCCAATGTAATCCATCCTATTCCCAGTGCCCATACAGTTCCACCAATAGCGTTGTAGATGGCACCTTCCAGAGCAGGAGGAGCTTCTGTGCTTAAGAACTGGCCGTAAGCTGCGTAGAGGACCGACAGATTACAGGTGATTGCTATGCACCATAGCAAATATGTGACCGGCTGTAAGATAAATTAGCGATGAGTGCTATTTTATGGAAGGTTTCATCGTGCAAGACACTGTGACGCACCGGCTTAATTCGGTTCTTTAGGTCCTCTTTCAGCAACAAGTAGCCCACTAGCATCCCAATTCCATAGGGTCCCAGCCGGCAGTATGGTTTGATGTAGTACTCGGTGGAATATGCTATCAGGCTTTCCATGGGCCTATAAGCATGCAAAATGGAGCATTTCAGAAATTGCGGACTCTTAAGACATCTGGGCTCTTAGAAGAACTTAAAGGTTTTCTCAAGAGGAAGTAATCGACAATTTCCTGGAGAATACTGTAATGGAATTGGATGTGACGGTTATCTGGGTGGGTTCGGGAATGTCCATTGAACTATTGACAGTGCGTGCTGTAAGGTGTCTAAAACGCCCTGTGTGGGTATAAGTGTCAAAAGTAGAGCTAGGGAAGTGTCATCCGAGTTCTTTCGGGTATCAATTCTGGGCCAAGACTCTTTCAGGATAAGTCAATGGAGGATGTCTTCCTGACAACGTTTTTCCAGAGAATTGTGATGTCTCTTACACTGTCGATACCAATGAGGAAGACGGCAGGCTCATTACATATGATATCACTCCAGCAGTCGTGCAAGATGCTACGATGCATAACACCGTTAATGACACTCCCAATCGTGGATATCTAAAAGAGATAATCGGATGTCAGATGCCTTTTCATAATAAATCTCACTTCCTCAGCTCCAAATCATTTTCTTACCTGTAGAGAGGATATAACAAAAGGGGCGTGAAGACATACAATTGCGTGTCCATTGAAATGTACCAGGAATGTGGGACACACTGGAAATACAAAGCTGCTCGTGTCAGTAAGCTGGCAGCAGTGGCTAGCACCGGAGAAGAGCTGATGTCTTAAAGGAACGTACCATTTGAGTAGTGTTTCCGAAATTGCTGATGTATAGCAAACTCTTCCACCAGGTCTCATAACAGTCGGTTTTGTATTTGGAAACCTGTGGCCACAGAGGACCTCCGGACGTTACGTAATCGGAGGGACCGGCCACCCATGCAATGGTCATCATATAAACTGGACTCAATCTGAAAGGAATTCAATTCTGGTTACTTAATTGTTTCCAGCATTTAAATCCATGCGGTGAGGAAAGTAAAATACCGTATCAGCCGATGCAAGTAAAACATGCCGATGTTGAGCTTTCCGTCACATGCTTTCATTTTCTTCAAACTAACGTAGACCACTAGCAAACCACTGCGGAATTACAAGGTTAGAAGATTTTTTTCTGAAGGGGTTTCCAGAGTTGATGGTAATATCTTGCCCTTACCTTAGAAATAAAAATGTGTCTACTCCCAAGACACCTCTCAAGACGACTTGAAAGGCAAAGTTACGGGAGACAACGGCAGCTTGTTTCATGTTGTCTGTAAAATAACGTAAGAACAATATGAGAAACAACAAGAATTTTGATGAAGTAGCCAATAAAGAGTGGACCACTAGAGAGAAATCTAAAGATCTCAATGCCATAAGTCAACGTTACCCCACATTGGTGCGTTCAAGACGGCTACGTAATAGGTGTGTCCGAGGATGATCCAAGCCATGCTCAAGAACCGAAGACCGTGAAGAGACGAAAGGTGGCCGCGAGTTTCCATTTCTCCGACGTTCAGTATCTGACTTCCGTTGCTGATAATCGAAAACACCAAAAGTAATCCACCCAATTTGCCTTTAATGAAAGGAAACGTAGTAATTAATGGTGAAATATTAATAGGAAAGTCAATGTCTTACAATAGGCCTGTAACAAGCAATTCTCGCAGGCCATAGTGCAAAGTGTAGAACACTGGCATGCACCCATAGGCCTGTTGCCAACTTACCACTATTGGTCAGGCTCTCCTCCGAATTTGTGTAATAGAGGGGATTCATGGATGGTGATTCTGGAAGGGTGCCCTCTGATTTCATTTTACGGATGCACCAGCATTTCTTTTTTAAAATGGTGACGATTTCGTAAGATGTTCCCAGGAATATCAGAAGCCCGAATGAGCCCCAAAGACAACTGCGTGTAAAAAATGCACAGTTAAGAAATGCTGAAAAATGGCTTTTAAATAATTATATAAAATTTGCTGATATGTTATTACGACGTTATACTGCTGTTCAGTATTGTAACCTTAAACATGTATGTACAACCTTCTGAAATAGTTTCAGACTAGTAGATATAACTATATATGGACCATTTGGTTTTTCAGCTATATGCTATGGACTAAACGGTGCTGTTTATGGTTAAAAATGATCTGTTAATCAACAATATAAGTTTTCTTAGTGCATACATGCAGACATAGCTGGTGGATTGAAGCTTTCAGTGTTTGCCTACCTTTAGGGGTTGTTATTTTTAGTCGTCCTCAAATACATGTACATTTGAAATGTTTTTTACTTTAAAACAAATTTCAGTGTGATACAATTAGTTTTTTAAGAGCTGTCTTTTTAGGTTTTAAAAGTGCGAATAATACTTACATGACGGCGATTGAGGCAGAGTCTAGATTGTAGGAATTTCTGGTCTGGCAAGTCTGACTTTCGGCTTGGATAGGAAGGTTCATAAGATTTACAACTGGAAAAATGTGAGACATTCGTCGTTTTTACTAAGACTAAGATATTTCATAAATTAGACCTGGTGCTCCGTGGAGCTTTACTTACTATGTTGGACATTGTTTTGAATGTCATGGGTAGTGCAAGAAGACGGAATACAAAGTCCAACACTCAAGCCCAGGTTTGAGTTGCCAACTAGATCTAATTTAAAAGTTTTTAGAAAGTCCTGGAAGGATGGTAAACGTGGTAATTAGACAGTGAAAAACTGAAAAGCTTGACATTACCAAGTTCAAAGGTCGTTAATATGAAACGCGTGACCGTACCGTGATGCTGGTGGTGGCGTTGGGATCCAGCCATGACGTGTTTAATTGCAGGGACACGGTGCAGTATTGACCGATGAAATCTGGAGGACTTTTTTCGACTTTGTGCGCAATTGGATCCAAATGCACAGTGGTTTCAACACATTCTGGAAAACTTCCCCACCAGGCGAAATTTCCTTCCAGAATTCCACTGGGAATTTTGGCCGAGGCATCTAGCACTAATAAGAGAAAAATAAATGCTTTAGGACCTTAACCCACTGATGACCACCAGGGGTTTTTGACCCCAAACTGTTATGAGTTCATATCAGAGTCATATTTATAGCTGAGGATGGCATGCATATACAGTAAAACATGGTAATATGATCATCAACGCCATTTCCAGAAAACTTAATTTTTTTAAAAAAAAGTCAAATTATTGAAATCAACATTACAGATCTCTGAAAGATTTCTTGAAGAACTCTCAGGGTCACATGTTCTTGAAGTTTATGATGATGGAATTTTAAAAAATTGGATTGGCATGATGGCAACTTTAGTATGAGGTGCATGTGTGCTTTTTTTTGGGGGGGGGGGGGTAGGAATAGTTTATTTTATTTGTTACTGTATGTAATAGTGACACAGTGACACATGGTCACATGTCGTTTTTTGACGTTTAAGGATCGTCTAAAGTTGGCCATTTTTTAACAGTCGAAATTTAATTTTTTTTATGCGTGACATGGAATTGATATATCGTGCCATTTTTCAACGAAATGTGCGATATCCCATTACTCGCGTTCAATTGATGGCCGTTTGTTTTCAGGCTGTCGATTGGCAATTTGATAAGCTCTTTGGCTCTCGACATTTATGTACATGTACGTTATAACTGGAAATGTGTAACGCGAAATTTGGACCTCAGCTGCCAATTTTATCTCTGTTTTTAATACGGTTTTTGTAACGGGATATAAAGATGACGCTCGTAAAAATGGATGATGACCCAGTAACGAAACATGCACGTAGGATATGCAATGTTTATAGACTATTACGCATTAATCTTTTTTTTTTAATTCAATCAAATGGTCTTTGAAAATGAAAACAAAATTTGAAAACTAAGATTGGAGGAAAGTGTTTATGATACATGGTCAAAGGGATCATCCGTACGACTATTATAAGGTCCAAAATTGATTGAAGTCACTGGACCCATTAAAGCCTCCTAAATATTAATATTTAAATTGAATATCGTGGGTAATTTTTCCGTTTTGTGAGATCGTAATTTACAAAATTCTAAAAATGCACGATTTTCACAGTAATCAGATAGAATTTGGTCCATTTCTAGTAATTCATGGTTTTTGACTTTCACTACATGTACATTACATTATAAGGTTGTCCCAAATGGGTAAGGCTTTATACAACGTTAGAATCTACAAGGGTTTTGTTTATTTGTTTTATAAAATTCTGGGTATAGGAAACTTGCTGACCTTGTATAGGACATTCAGTTTTGCACGAATTACCCTGTAGCTACATGCATGAAAGGGTTATAAATTAACCTTTCTGTATTGTAATAGGCGTATTGTTTTCCGGTTCAGTTCAGTTTTTGTTTACCAAAACCAGATCCGAGTTTAGTACTTTGTTGTGCCCTCCTCCCTCGGTTACGATTACAAATTCAAGGTCTTGGTTAAATTTCTGACCCCCTATAATCGGGGTCTGAAAACGTGGGTTTCAGCGTTGAATTTGTAAATACATACTAGTACATGTACATTTACTTTCTTTACTGAAAAATATACATGTATGCTTTCATCTGCATCTAAAATTGTAGGTAATCCTACTATCTTTTTGGGGATAAAACGCTACTATTATTGATATTCGTCCCTTATTAAATAAAAATAATCTTTTTGTTAATGAACTACATTACATTTTTAACATTAGTGAAATGGAAGGAAAAACTTCAAAATGCATAATGTATACTAGTACATGTACCACTGCAGTCAAAGAAATGTTTTTTTCTGTTCTCTTGAAGCAATTGGCCCAATTCTGGTTCAATATCCCCTTGAAAGCTGCATTTTTTATATATATTTTTTTGTAAAATGCTAAAACATGAAGATTTAGGTAAAGGACCATACACCGCCAGGGGGCGCTGAACAGTAATAAAGCCCAATTAGCCGAGATCGGTCATTGTCTTGTCTCTTGGGTATCCAAAATGTGGGAAAAAAAATTACAGAGACCCCTCAAACAGACTTATTTATAATTTAAAAGTTCATACTGTCGATTCTAAACAAACGAACTCCAAGGAAGTGAGACATTCGCTCTTTATATGGAGAGATCTGGGCTTTTTAGGACTCCTAGTAGTTTTTGCAGAACAAGTTTTTCAGTCAGGACAAGCAACACTATGTGTTCGTTATATCGAGCGGTTCGTTTTATAGAACATACGTACAGTTAGACTGAAAGGCTGATACGTTAGTGGTATAGGTATTTAAGTCGGGACCAGCCACACTGTTCGTTATACAGAACGTTAGTTATACATTACAATGTACTGAGATGCTTTAATACAGGCGAGGTATAGGTATTTTAGTCGGGATCAGCCACTCTGTTCATTATATCGAGAGCCGTGGGGTTTGTATAAATTGTTCCCACGCACTGTTCATGTATAAGCCAGCCACACTGTTCGTTATAGCGAGCGGTTCGTCATACAGAGTGTAAGTTATATATGGAAATGCTATTAAAGGCTAAAAACAGCGTGCAGCATAGGCATATATAGGAATGGCTGCATAATGCACGTTGTTTTTAGCCTTAGCCTTTCCGTATATAACACTCTGTATGACGAACAGCTCGCTATAACGAACAGTGTGGCTGGTCTCGACTAAATTACCTAGACCTATACGTATATATTAATACCTCTCAGGTTTAACCAAATTAGGATCTTAATGTTTAGAGAAATTAAGGATTCCCTTACTTTGCAATGCCCACGGCCGCAGCTGTCCAATCTCCCGCAGAAACTGTTGCGTGTGGTTGGCGCAGGCAGGCGACGTGTCGGGAGCGATGAAAAAGTTTGAACCGGCGTACTTTGTCATGAGGTCCCAGAGCAGAGGGTTCTGTCCGTAGGATGGAAGAGGAGGCACGATGGACACTCCAGGAGCATGGTCGACCATCGCCTCCGACCATAGTGCAGGTGGAGAAGGAACGGCGTCGCCGACTCCTATCCGTAGCAGCAACGGCAGAAGCAGCAGCAGCAACAGGTGGACGGAGGAGGAGCACGTTTTCGGATGCTGCATCTCTGCAGGAGCTTTGAAAGTTTTTGCTCAGATGGACTCCTCCTTGGGCGATCTCCAAAAAATAAAAAAGAGAAAGTTGGTCGATCGGTGGTGGTAATTGGCTCGCCCCAGACCATTGCCTTTTATATATAGGCTAAGGCCAGGTGGTTGAGGGGAGGGGCTTCAGGGATAAGGACCTCGCGTTTGGCCCTCACGTCGTTTTGGAAGCACGATGAAGGATGATGATTCGGTATACTGCGCTTCCAGGAATTTGATTCACTTTTGGCAAACCCACCCACAATTTGCTCATCTAATGGAGCCTAGGATCAACGGTTTTCAACATCAAGTCAAGGGCATTTTCTTCCTGAATTTCAAGATCGGTTCGTTGATCTCTGATGCGGGAATTATAAACCTTTGGCTCGATCCCCCAGATCCTCAATGAACATTACATTTTTAATAGCTTCGTGCATGGAGTGCATGTATGGTTCGATTTTGGTGACATGGTTTTTCCCTCGTAGAATTGCATGTTATATATTGCTGATGGTTTTATGTTATTGGCCTGGAAAACTGACTGATATGCATCTGAAATGCTCTTATTAAAACCATGGTTGCTAATGCTTTAATTTCTAGATTATATGTAGGGTGCACTCTTCATTGAACCAATTTTCATAATTTGTGCATACACAACTGCGCTTTTTTTAAATGAAATTAGCCTTATTCTGGTTCTTGGCCCCTTGAAGACAGTTTCCCATATACATGTATGGACGTTTCTCCATATTTAAATTTTCCACGTATAGTTTCCACGTATGTACAGTAACCTCAATTGACCAGTCTTAATCTATCATAACCTGTCCTAATATACATGTATAAGCTGACCTGACATAACCTAACATATATCCTGACTTATCCAAACCTATAACCAAAAAATGTAATGATCCATTATATACCTACAACGATTAAAAGACACGTGATGTCGTCTGTGACGTCTGCAATGAATCCATGCTACTTTAACTTTAAAATATAAACACGTTTACACTGGAATTTACTGAAAGCTATTGAATATATGCATGCTAATAACAGTGTGGAAACAAACTCTGTAGACCATTCTTGTGTTTCATGTTTAGGTTATTGAAGAAGAAAGTGATGTAATTATATGAAATTAGCATCTGCTTGGAAAATTTCTACTTTCACTTCTTTTATTGTCCACTTTTCTTCTCCTATATATTTCGCAAATTATGTCAACCTCAGCTTCTGAACACATATTGTTCGAGTAACTCGTATATTCAAACTTCGACGAATTTTAATTGTTTAATGGTGTATTGTATTCATATCGCATGATGCCATTGTGGTAAAAAAACCAGGTTATAAAAATAGAGGCTGGATTGTATGCGATTTGATGTCGTGGCATTAAATCCCTATATAATTATAGGCTGCAAAACTTTACATTTATTCAACGTGAGCGAGAGGCTTGTGCTATTTAATTTTATTTCTGCAAATGTGCATCGATCTACATATGTATTTAATAATGTTATATCGTTTTTGGAGGCATCCCAAATAGCTTCACAGCATAGCATTTTTAATCTGACATTGCATGTATTGACTCTCATATATTAAATAACCAATTATCAAATGTCCCAGTAAAATTAATTACTCCAAACCCTATACTCTGGAGATAAACTTTTTGAAAATGGATCATAACTAATGCACTTGTAAATAAACCATTTCGTGCGCGTGAATGATTTTCATAACTTATATTTATTAAGGAAATAATTCAAAATAGAGCTTGAATGTTGCGATTTAGATAAGAAATATATCAAAATCAAATGCTTGCATGCCAACTTTTGCTTTCTAGTTGGTAGATATATGCTTTTTTTTATAGCATAACCTTTGATATTTAAACAGTGTATGTGATGATGCTAGTGCTTTGTTTCCTTTAAATTTAAACAAAAATAATGTTTCCGTCGTGAGAGTATATATTTTTTTAAGGAAAACCAGTGTACACTTTGCAATGTCATCATTACTAACACTATATGCTTCATTTCTCATTTGTATTCAAGATTGGATGAAAAACACATTGTTACTTAACAACTTTTTTTAATAATATGGTCTATAGTTATTTATTCTAACCAGGGCCATCTAATTGTTGGCTTACGCACTTAATTCACCTTGAATTAGTGCCAAAAGTGTTATTTCTTTAGTGCATTGGCCTCCTGTGATACACTAGAAATTGCACAAGGACGGATCAGCATATATGATACCTTACACACCATGTAAAAATAAATGTACATGGCAAAAACAAGACTGTTTTTCATCAGAATTACAAATATTAGCTGCGCAATTAAAGTGCATTTAATATAAAAGTTTCCCCAAAGGTCCTCTCAGTAGTTTTCCAAAAATTACCCCGAAAATGTGTGGGATATGCACACGGAGTATACATTGTTTGCATGGAGAATCGTCTTTTGCTTAATTTTATTGGTAAAAAAACAGGTTTAGGGGAATTGGGCATCTTCCAAGTAAGCTTATAAACACAATTTGTAATTTATAGTAATGGGCTATAAATCCTTCATGATCGTAAAATATAATTTAGAGAAAAACCCACCTCTTTGTATTCTCAAATGCAGTTCCCATTTCTCAAATGGTTAAATTTTTACTTCATTATTGAATTACCAAAGCTGCAATTTGGAAATTTAAGAACTCAACTTTGCAATATCGTGAGGATTAACCCTGTTTCGATTTTTAGTAATTTTAAAAGCAGGCCACTACTACTAAGAGTCCAATGTAAGGTCATTGTCACACATACTGTATAATGCAATATGACACTACAACTCAAACTTATTTAATCTTAGGACCTGAAAATTGAAAACTAAACGAGCTTTTATCGCTATCTTTTGTGCCTCATAGCATTTTTGGCGAGCTGTATATTAATTTTTGGACATACATGTATATGTTTTGGAAATATTAAAAAAAATTACTCTGTACGAAATTTAGGAAGTTGAATGACCGCCATTATTATATCATAACTCGTATGTGGGATACTCCAATCGAACGAGCATGTTTGATTAGTAACGACGTAATTAGTATTTTGAAGACTTTTGTTTCTTAAGTTGTTAAACTCATGTTTGTTAAGATTTTGTCCAAGACGATCATTGTCTCTCGGGCTCGCCCTTGCTTTTCTTCGTATTCGGTGTTAATGTGCCCCAATGGGGTGTGAACGACACCAGGCGCTTAATTTCTCTAATGGCCGTCCTATTCAAGGTCTAGACCAAATAAATATGAAATATTTGGCAATTGTACCCCTCGAGGCCATTCCTCCCCGCACAGGCTTAACATGATTTAGGCCCTACGAGACGAAAACAAAAGCGCCCACTCAGCCACTCTCTATATACCATTGCCCAAATTGCATTTCTTGTATAAACTTGAAAGATGAAGATCAACGAACATCGTGTCAGGTGCAGTTCTTGGTCACAAAATATGGAAAATCTTGAAGATGAAATTATTAGAGGCTGAGAGCCCCAAAGTCCCTGTTTTTTTCGAAGAATGTAATTTCTGCTGTTTTCACTGCTTTTTTTCTATTGTTTTATCATGATGCATGTCTCATATTGTTTTATCTGTAGCCTAAAGAGATTCACATTTCCTCAATTTTCTATATAGGGTATAACACACCCAAAACTGCATTGAAGTTGGCTCGAACATAAATGTGCATGTATACATGTAACTATACAGTTAACTTTTGAATCGATTGAATATTTAGTTGTCACTTTCTATGGAAAAAGGCTATATTATATTCCATTCACGTATTTTAGTAGCCTCTGTAGTTTTACTATCATGTCGCACTATACATGTATACTTTGGAAATCAGGCTGGTAAGATAGTGTCCATAAACCTCGTGGTCCACTAAGGGGGGAAGGGGGATATAGAAAATCCACAAGAGTCCACAGAATGAGGGTGGGGAGGGGGGGGGGTCGAGGTTGAATTTCCCTGAAAAAGTATCCACGAGCCTAATGGGCTGCAAAGTTATCTATTATTTGCATATTTTTCTGGCTTTTATGTGCATGATACTAGGTTGGTAAAACCCTAAACTTGAAATTTACTTATTTATTGTAAACTTTTGATATCCCTGCAAAGTGATCTTATTTTTGTCAACATTTATCATGTTTATAACAAACGTATACCCCATTATGTTCGTCCCATATACATTCGGCTGGGATGCTGACAATCCTGCAGCTGTGGCTGCCAGTGCTTTATGAGGTTTTGATGTGACTAAAAAGCACCCTCCCTGAATGTTAGCCCCAGTGCCCTCTTCTGTGACGTCATCTTTGTCCTTCGCATTGTAAGATGATGAGCCTGGCTCGGTTTTTGAACCCTGTCTGTCTGTGACCGACTGCCTCTGTCGATGTCCTGCCAAGGCGCTCCCTCGCAAGGCCGGCAACAAGGCGAAAACATGCTCCTGGAGAGGCTGTTGGACCCTGGGTCACTCACTCACTGCTTGCAAAAAGCCATCATGGCGTTTCCGCTTGCTACAAATTACTCTTTTACTTGTCTCAAATCATTAAAAACCTTAACCGAGGGGGACCTCCAAAATACAGCCAAGAAGATGTAAGATTTATAACTTTTATATACATCAATAGTTTGCTAGTCTGCAAGTTGTTGTACTGATTAATTAAGCTGTAGGCTACATTTGACGTGGTTTGCACAAATCTATTTTGTCGTCTTTAAACTTGGCGTGGTCGTGCGTTTTGTCCACTCGATGTAGCTATGAATTTGTTTGATTTTTTTATTGCGTCTTATAGCCATGATGGAATTCGTGACCTGGACATCGTGTATCGCTAACTTCACACTTGAAAGCAACACGAAATCATTGCGCACTTTATCAATGAAATGCATATTGAATTTCGAGTAGTTGAATGCATTTTAAAGTCCTTCTGAAGTGCTTATTGTAAGTTAATTTATGAGGCCTTCTTGGAAACACGAGTAGAAAATATTAATAAAACAAGGTTTTCGAAACGTTTTGCATGCTATGTATATATACATGTACATGCACACGTGTACTTGGATATCTTATGTTGGTAGTGAATTGCAAGGGCGATCAAAGAGTGAATCGTTAAAATTCGATCCCTTATAGCTTGTAAAAATTCAAGGATGTTTTAATGACTTAAGGCATCATTGTGTTCGTCTAATAATAACATGGCCTGTGCTCTCAATTGGGTTCCTTGACTTCTAATGCATTGTTCGCTTTGGACCAGTATCGAAAATCAAGGTTGCCGTAATCTTAGCTTCTAGCTGCTATTTCCCATGCAGCAATGTATAGGGGGAGGGAGGGAGGAGATGAGTTTTAGAGATGTACCTCACATTTCAGGTATATAACGGAAAAAAGTAACAATACGTTATAATTTACATTGTAGGTGAACTATGGAAACCTTTAGACAATTTGGACATTTGATAGTGTGATAATAGGAAGATGATAGGAATAATAGGAAGGTACATGTATATACTACAGTTGAATCTGTCTAAAAGCATCCTGTATGAAATAATATCCTGTCTGAAAGCATCCTATCTAAAAGCACATTTTTCACTGGTTCCAAGAGTATGCTTTTAGACAGGTTCTACTGCAATATTTAGTATCAAAGTCCTGTACTGAATCATATGTGCGTATCATAAATGTATAGTGCAATGCATTCCTGTTTTATATCAAAGTATGCAATGGCAGGCTGAAGTGTGTCCCGTTATATATTTGGTAATTTTGACATGATTCCAAGCTATAGCCTAGGCTATGGGGTTGTTGGGTTTCAAATTGCCCTAATTTTAAAATACTGCCCTGTGTTAACATATTCTATGTAAGCTTTTTGATGCAATTATACGATTTAAAAAAAAAATGTTAATTGCTATATGAACTGAATATGTATTGCAAATTATGCTACAAAATCTTGAATGAGATTGAACTACAATATTTTTTTCTCCATCTACTGAATCATGTCATCGAACAGAATTTCAACTAAAACTAGTTCGTAATATGTTCGTAATATGAAATTTTCATTCCAACCTTTTATGTAATGTACGTGGATGTACGTTAATCTAATTAAACCACACACAACTGAACTTTTTTTATTTTTTCATTTATAAAATAAACAGTCCTTTGACTCCAATTTTTGAGGAGGATACTTTGGTCTACCATAAGGAAATTCAAAATTCCTTTTCCTTGGACTTACAGTATATTCTATTCAAATTCAAAATAATGATAATTAAGTTTTGAATTGCTTTTAAACACTTCATTTGACTCATGTTAGGGGAAAAACGCAAACTTTCTAATGAGATATTTAGATCATCGGTTCAACTTTGCCATTTTCCTACTCCGAAACCTACTCCATATATTTCTTCCATTCGAAATTGCGTGTTTGTTTTGCAGATTTGTTCGTGTCCCAATTGAGATGAATTATTCCTCAAGGGTTCAGCTTTCCTTCTTTGACTCTCTCAATAAATGTTTGCCAATTTTTTTTTTCTATTTGCATTTCGTTTGCCCCAAGTCATTCATGGATGATTTGAAGCCCAGTATCTGGGTCGTCCCTGAATTAATTATGGATCCTTGCTGAAATTTTACGCTCACGATAATTTAAAAAAATATATATATGCCAAATTTTATGTATGTTACTTCCTCGTTTGACTTATTAGTGTGGACCACCATAAAGACGTAGTTTTTTCCCCTCTGTTTTGGACCTTCGAGCATGGGGCTTTTTCACACAAATTTCTAGTTTATTGAGGGTACACTAAGAGATTATTGACGTTTTTGTGTAATTCTTAAAAAAAAACTTGTTGTATATTTATTGCTACAGCCCAGGTCATGAATTCTGTCTTGTCTTAAACGAATTCTAATCTGAGAAATTAATAGTAAGTATATGCCTAATTGATAAAAACAGATTTCTGCAAAGCAGAAATAAAAGTTAAACTAATGCATTCGGATGACTTTGATGGGGCATGTGCTGCCCCCAAGCGGCCAAGCGATGATAATATAAGCTCTCAAAAAACATTTATTAAAAAAATAACTGGATGAAATGCATTTTTTAAAAATAGATAGTAGGATGCACCAATACGTGATGAATAATTAACCAATTTTTTTCATTAATTTATTTTTATAAGTTATGGAGAAAATGGCGTTTTAAAATTTAGCATTACAGGTATACAATTTTAGTATTGCAGGCTAATGAGCCTTAACGATTTGTATGATTTTTATTTCGTCTAAGACGAATTCGTGACTTATATAATGCAATTCACAGCAAGGATTATAATAAAACGAATAAATACATGGGGGGGTGCAAAAAATTTAAATTGTTTTGTTTATTAATTAACACATTTTAGGTGGGATATTTTCATTTATTTGATGGTTTTAAAAAAAATATTACTTTACCTTACTAAAAAAATTATGAAACAAATCTAAACTGAAACAAATTATATTTTTGTAAGCGTTTTCTATACAACTTTAAACGAGTCGTATTTTTTTCTCGGGAAACATACATGTTATACGTTTAGAATTAAATAAAAATGGAAACATTTTGAACATTTGTAAAGGTCAGTATCATTGGCTTACCTTTATGTTTTCTTCGAATAAAAATCGAAACATGGACGAAGGTATAATAAAATCCTTTTGCTTCCTCGTAGCACAAATGAATGGAATTAAAATCCAAATTTGTGCACTTTCGAGTTTCGCTGCTATTTCTTGCACTACATTAGAAAACCTGTCTGACACTTTGCGAAAGCAAATCTAGGTGTCCAAGTTTAAATTTTGGTAAATGTGTGTTAATTTCCTATAAAATATTTCCCTCAAAGTGATGGCCTGAAAATGGACCCCAAAGATGATTTCTGATCCTTTTACGTTCAACTATTTTTCCTCACTGATTCTATCTGTACCTATTATCCATTATTATCAACTGCCCAATCACGATTTGACATGATAAACAAATTCGTTCGTTATAAACTCATGCAGTTGGCCCCAAAATGGTGTCCTCATTGCGCTGAGAAACTGAAACTTACCAAAATGGACTTCCTCAAAGCTTTTGATATCAAATAGTAAATAATATTCAGCAAAATGACATGTTTTATGTTTTGAAATCACGAATATTTGAATGAAATAATTTGTGCACCATGGTGACTTTTAAAGTAAATGACATCATGTGAACATCAACTGAACATCAAATGACATCAACTGAACAGTGAATTCGGTTTTTAATTAAAGTCCTTTGGAAGTTCAATGACAGGATCGATGTTCTTCCACGTGACCAATAACATCATTTTGGGACCAATTCAGGCCAAGGTACCAGGTTTAACGAAAAACCTAGAAAACTCTGAATTGTCAGAGAAAAATGATTTTTTTGTGTAAAAGTAAGGAAAATTCAACGCAACTATTTCATTTGGTTTCACATTATTAGCTATCACAATAGTCAAGATATGGCACATTCACGTGACTCAGCCAGAATCTATGGAAATGGGGAATTCCCATTTAAATCATATTAATGTAACACTAGTAAACTAGTAAGTTACCAAGATGAATTCACGGTGCTCTTTTGCACAACATTGTGCTCAATACACCTTCTTTGAGCAAAATGACAATAAATTATTAAGCATATTGTCATATGGAAAAATGGAAAAATTGTAATATAAACTGGAAAAGTCTGAAAAGTTGGAAATTTCATTTACATGTAGACCCTATATGAGAACCACTAACGTACAAGTAGATAATTTTTTTTCTTCTGGGGGTATTTACATGTAAAAAGCAGAAGACGTTTTGGGTTACAGTGCATATAAACAACAAATTGTTGGGGTCCTTAAGTGGTGTCTTTGGGGGGTTCATGTGCCTCCTTATCTATATTATGCTCCTGTTGGGAACCCAGAAAGATTCTTTGCATAATAAAATTAATTTTACATTTACCTGTCTAAAGGCGTCCAAAGATGATCAGCTGAGTATATAGTTTGGGAATTAATGCAAAATTAAACACTAATCCCAGTCGTTGCAAATGATTAATGCGACACTTGGCTCGGTTTTTCTTTTTCTTAACTCATTTTCGTTGGCCTGAATATCGTTTTGGCACAACATTCAGCCTTTGTGTCATCTCGAGATAAGTGAAGAAAAGCAACAAGGTTTAAAACTTTATAAATGCTAAACAATCGTTAAGAAAAGACGTATAGACGACCGAGATTTTCACAGTAAGCTAAGTAATTAAAATCTTCTTTCAATAATGACGCATCACGTCCTTGATTTGCCTCTATACAATTTTATTTATTGTTTAATAATGGGAAATGTGTTATGTTCAGCGTGGAAAATACAGGTTGGGAAATAATGTGAAACTGTTATGTAAATATAGCATATTATAATTATTACGTTAGGTATTAAATGAATCTTAGATGGTAGCTGCAAGGAGCCTTAATTGAGCTGTATGGGCTATCTTGGAGGTTAGTGACCTCAATGATAAACTTTTCAAACAGGATTTTTAACAAATGAATATACCCTACTTAAAAACTGAAATTTCCCTTCATCTTCATAAAAAAGAAATGCTGAAAAGACCTAGTTAGTCTAATCTAGATCAAATGTCTAGCAGTCAATTTAATTATTTATGCCTGTGTACCCCACAAAGTGATTTTCGTCTATTTTAATTCGAGGTAGGATCAAAGTTTTGAGTAATTTGAGAGACACTTGTTTTGTTTGCTATTTGGAATGAATCAAAATGTGGAAAAAAATATTCGGGACATTTGCTGGGTATCAAGATGAATTTTGTAGACGATTAATAAGAAATATAGGAAACGTTCGACTTAAAAAGATAAAAATAGTCCTCAAAGTGTGTTATTAGATAACATTTCGATAAAAGATTTTCCCAACAAAGAACTTTTTCCGCATTTCTGGGAAGATTAAAAAGTTATCATTTTTACTGTTTATTTATTAATTGCATTTCCCATATTATTTTTAAGTAAGTAATTGAACCCGAAATAAACCGTGTTTACTTTTTCGTAAATGGGGGAAATATATGGTCTGATTTATCAATCTAATGAAGCTATTGTCTTAGCTGTTTAGACGTTATGGGAATTTTCGTGAATGCATGCGAGGATAAAACTCGGCTTTTTAGAGTTAAAAAAATGTATTCCTCTGTATATGTACTTGTTGCGTACGAAATTTGTGTTTGTTTCCAAATTTGTTAGAGTGCATTATTCCCATCATTGTTTGTACATGCTGTCACTCGAAGTAGATTTAGAAATCTCGGTTTTGTACGTATCGCAGACTATTTGCAATTAGAAGAAAAACCAGTAAAATCTCAAAATAGACTCACTTTCACCATTTTCACAAAAAATCCACTTGGATTTTAAAAGTTCATCCATGAATGAAACAAACACCTTCGAAGGTTCGCTGATCTTATTTGTGAGAAGTCGTCTATATGTTGCACAATTGAATGTTATGTGGGAGGATCTTTATTCGTGACATCCATAAACCGAGAAATGTGTAGTGTAAATGCAATTCCTCGCATTGATTTCATTAAGAATACACGCCGTTGACTGCATGACAAGGTTGGCTTAGTGGTTATGCTTAGCTCCTTGAACTCGGGATACTCGGGTTCGAACCCCGGTCGGCTATCCTGGTTGTGGTTTTTCGTGGTTTCCCACAACCTCCATTAATCGTTCATATAGGCACATAAAGGCTAATGCCGGGATAGTTCCCTAAATAACGGCCACGACCGTATTAAGTTCACCTTAAAAAATCTGGCACTTTGCCCCCTGCCACATGGTATGTTACATGCTGACTGCATGGTAATTAATTGATTTGAATTGAATTGAATACTATTGCAACAGAATCTTATGTTTTTTTCTTTCTATTTTTTAGTTCTTCTCAGAGATGGCATTGCATCCATTTATAAAATATAGCAGCTTTAAGATGGCTTAACAAAGTGAGATATTTTCACCTTTTTTATGTTTCCATGAGACAAAATATATTTTGAATGTGTTTAATATCCTTTGAATCTTTGAATGAAATATTTTCAACTTGAAAAATGGGAATGACAAGTCCCAAAACTTTGGGAACCAGGCAATTCGTAAAAATGTGTCATGTTATAAGGCTTGAAGACCCTAAAGTACATGTAAGTTGCATGCACGCGTAAGAAAGTACAATGCATTGATGAAAAAATATTTTTTTTATAAATAAATTTTAATTCATCTGCTAGAGTCCAGGGTTTCTTAACCTGGGAGACATGTCTCCTCCAGGGCTGAGGAAGGGATTCAGGGGGGCCATGGAAGGCAACCAAAAATCGCATAAAGAAAACATTCCCCTTGTAAAT
Source organism: Xestoiulus laeticollis (assembly GCA_034698905.1). NCBI lineage: Eukaryota > Metazoa > Arthropoda > Diplopoda > Julida > Julidae > Xestoiulus > Xestoiulus laeticollis. The sequence continues at coordinate 36,123 of JAQGCC010000016.1, read as the reverse complement.
AATACTAATATTGTTATGAATCATTGCAACTATACACTTTGATATCATAAAAACAAAACGGTACAGCGCGCTATTAAATATTTTTAAAAGGGGGCCATGGACAAACTTTTAGTATGGTTGGGGTACTGCTTGCAAAAAGGTTAATAACCCATGTGCTAGCCAGAAGTATATTTAATTGGTGGTGCCAAGCATATCCCAATACGTGGTGGCGTTTATCCTATATTAATGTAAAATCAAACTAAATTGTACATTTTAAAGTCTTTTATTCAATTTATTTTACTTACACCACAAAAAAATAAAAATTGTACAACGAATACCAATCCGTGATAATGTCTAGACGAAGTAATGAGGTTTCTTCACGTTGATGCCATATTCTTGAAGCGCAGGGTTGAGATCGTCCATTGTCAGCGTGTAACGCTTGTCCTTTAAAAAAAACGGAAAACATATCCAGGTTTTAAACCAAAATCTCTGTTTTCAAAACCAATTTCAAAGCCAATATCTTACTTTTCCAGCTTTCTTTGAGCTCTGGGTTGTTCCTCGCATTTTGCAGTGCTGCAGAGCATCGTTGGCGATGTCGGAAATGAATTTCTGAGCTGCTAACGACACCAGTCTCACTCTGGAACATTAAAAAAAAAACAAATTGCAACTTTTTCTGTCTGACTTTCTGGAGCACAATCCTGAAAATTTAAAAAAATCGGCCTGTGGGTACTTACATTCTTGGATCTGCATCCTCAAAGCCAGCAGAGTTGAGATAATACGAGGTAACAGCATCAGGAATCTGTTTGCAAAATGCAATGAAATGAATTATGGTTTTGTTCATTGGTTCACTGGATAACAAGCACTACAAATGCTACATGTATGTTCATTGTACTACAAATGTCCGGTATAATACTTGCCGTGGGAGTGTAATCCTCCAGTTGGAGGAGAAAGTCAGATAGGGGCATCCCTGGGATTTTCACCTCCTGGTTTCCTGTGGACATTGTGTTGTGACCTGTGTTGTGGTTATTATGCACGGCATTCCCACTAGAAGTCGCTCCTGCTTGGAATGCATTACCATCCCCTGGTGGACAAACAAATGAAATAATTAGCATAAGTGGTTAAACGGACATGGTGGTCACTGGTTCATTGTTGCTAGTTAGCATTCATCTCTTATCTGGCATTATCTCTTTAATGCTTTGTAAGTACGACTTTTTTATTGTTTATATACAGACTTTTTTTTTAAAAGCTGTACATAATTAACAATATTATCATACGTACGTAATTAACAATGATTGTAACGACAATTAAAACCAGATAAAGTAAGCGCAATTCATGAGTTCAAAAGGTCAATTTGATGGTTTTGCAAGCTCATCTGCATTAGGATAGGAATTTGTGAGTTATTTGCGCATATGGTTTAATTCAAGTATTCAGATTGAATATTTTTATGTATGAAAGTCTGTAACCAATTGACTGCAGTATTTTTGTGCAAAAGAAACTTAAGTTATGAATGCATTTCCACATACTATACTAGTATAATAAATTTTTTTAAAAGCGTTCGAGAATCACATTTAAAAAAAAATTAAATTCTGAATCAAGGGTCAGGTGTGTAGCTTAATTATTCGGACTGTGTGTATGAAATATGGTACTATATAAGTTTTTTAATAACATAATCTGCTCTATAATGAGCAATTGTAATGTTTTCTTATTTACAATCGGTATACACAGGATACATTTTCGACCCTCACGCAAATGCAGTTCAAAAACACTGATCATATTTTAGTCGATCTAGCTCGTATGAATAAATTTGGAAAAATTCCATCTTTATCTCGTAAAAATTGTGTAAGGCCTTTAAGCCTTTTGCTCAAATCAGCAAAAAACGTTCATGGTATGCTCGAGCACGTAATAAAAGTCTCGAAAATCAGCACTGCATGCAGTTGTCAAAATCTTTCGCTCCCAAATGATGACATTTCACTTTATCACAGTCAGCAATTTAAGACTCAGGTTTTTTTGTGGGTGGTGGGAGGATGGAAGACCATGCATTTTATGCGCAGAGTGACTGTCAAGTAGCCTATATCACAAGTGCCATGTTTCATGTGTTTCAAAACCAGCTGTTGTGGAATAGCCTCGTTGATAAAATCTAAAATCTGCTATGACACGCATCTATATATAATTTATAATAACAACTGGTGTCCAAGTTGAGACAATTGAGTTAAGGTATATTTAATAAATATTTGAATATTTGATAAACAACGTTCCCGTTCTGTATTGATGTTATGTATGACGTGTCATACCAGATGAGCTGGTGGTGTTCTCAGTTCTGCCATTATTACGAACCAAATAACATGGCGAAGATGAAACCAGCATCTTTACATTTTTTTACCATCATTCGATTTACATTAATTCCAGTAATAGTTTATCACAAAAAAGCAAGGGGATGCAGAGCTAATTCCGTTCCGTTTCGCTACCTACATGTATATAGTGTCAGAAGATTTTTTTTAAAAATCCAGAACTGGTGCAGATTCGTTGTCTGCCAAAATTTGCACCAACCTTTCATCCGCATCCTGTTTGGCAAATGATCAACCCACGGTTCTATCAATACCTAGCTGCCGAATTTAATACCACCTAAAAAATCGGGCTTATCGGTACAATTTGGGAAACAGGCTATAACAAAAACTGAACTGCAAATTACACAAAGGGGAAAGGTGAACGTTGGCCATCCTTGTTTTCCTGACAAGCCTTTTGATTTTGAAATGAAAAAAAAGTGTTAAAAATCGGTGCCTTTTAAATTCAATTAATTCCACTCGCTATAATCTGGTTTCGATGCTTTTTTTAATTTCAAAATAATGCGTTACAGTTACAACTGAGATTAAAGCATTCGGCGGTTATTAACATCGAATGCAGCAGTTAATACAACTGCAAAAAATGACAAAAAAAAAAAACAACTGTACAGCTTACAAAGCGTAAATATTGTGCCTGCTTTAAACAGACTATCAATTTGTCCATAGATTTCTGAAGCTTTATGGATTACACATTGAATCTTACATATTCCGGTCACAAAAAATTTGGTTTTTATACAAACAGAATTACAAAGTCAATACCAGCAATGGTAAAATATAACATCATGTTTAGTTTAGTTTTACTCCCAATTAAGAGAAATTGGCATAGGATCTTTCTCTAAAGTGAAAATTATGTGCTGTATAGGCTACTTTTAATGCAAAAATAGGTATGTAAAGAAATGCATACATGTGACAGTCGTCATAATATGCTTTACCATTGCAGACATTTACTTTGTCACAACATAACCCAGAATCAGAAAAACACGTGCTGCACACTCATCAAATTCCCTAAACACATTTTGTTTTTAGGGAAAGTCCGGTCAAAAATAGTATTTTGCTATCAGCACTTCTTAAAACATCCGATTAGTTAGCATGCCACGTTGAAATTTAACAGCCATGGACATCCTGTTCAATTTGTGAACATTGTACAGAACTGTGCTATAACCGCCAACAGATCCTAAAACTTAAAATAAACATTACACAAGCGTACTCCACTTTCTGAATAAACACTACCTAACCTGTACACTTTCACGCTGAGGTATAAAGGAAAACGTGCAAAATGCACCCAACAGTGTTTATAGATCTTGAGTTTATGCCATTTGCCTCCTTGAGGAAGAGCACCCATCAAACTAGAATAGCACTACATCTAGGAATCTTCTAGATGATATGTACAGAGTGATACACCTCTGAAAGAACTAAAACACATCAGACTCTTATATTCTGAGCTATGTAACGAGGTATCAAATTGTCACAAGAAATTGGGCAAGATGAAACTGTAATTTTAGTAATTGCATGAGCAAAACGTTATAGGAATATGCTGACTGGTTTAATATAGTGCTATTTTTGGTTTTTTTTTTAATTAGAAAATAATCTGTATTGTTCTGATAAATATTGCACTCAATTCTAGAGCAGACTCAGTTTTGAGAAACACTTTAATCGTCCATGTCACTATAGCTAACATCAAAAATAAAAGCCTCCTCAAAGAACCAGACACAAATAGCCAACTTTAACATTATCGCGTCGACCCACGTACATACAAAAATAAAACTTGTAGAAAATAAAGTGGGTTGGGATCATCGAGTGGAACTAGAGCAATAATATGGTGCTTGTATTTACGTGAATATGTAATCAACGACCGAAAGCTTTTGGCACGACCCAGGGGTAACTACAGGTGTTTTCAGTAAAAAAAGGGTAATTCACACAGGGTAAAATATAAAATTGATTAAGCAAGCACTCGTGTGGGAATAAGGATCGGAATTGCTACTATCCAAATTCGTTTTCATACTTTTAACTATATAAATGCACCTTTTAAATGACTATAAAAGTGGAATTTCGATGGTGTTACTAAGAATATTTAACTTAATTTTATTCCTTTCTTGAAAAAATTCATAAAGTTCCACCTAGACCTTCTGGACTTTTTAAATTTCTCTACAAACTGTGTATAGCACCCAAAACTATACAGTAATACTATTATTTTCAAATTATTTAATTCATTCTTTTTACTCCTGTGTGAATTACACTTTATTTAAATTTGATGATAATCTCCTTTTTTGAGGCCATTTTTCAAGCCACGGTTGCCATCAATGACCACAGAGCAAATATTTGCCTAATTTTACACAAATTATTCTGAGGAGTTTTGAAAGAGTTGCCTTTCAAAATTTAATTTACAGTTGTATTTTTAAAATAAATTATAAATAAATGTACATTTACATTGAAACCTGCTAAAAGTTGACACCCAAAAAATGGCCAAATTCGGTCACTGCATACAGGTGGTCACTATTCAGAAAATTCAGAAGGAAAGCACACATGTACATTATGCTCTAAAACCAATTTATGAAAAGTAGTCACTTTAGCAGGTTTACCGTATGCTGTATTTTTAAAATAACAGTTCTTCTACGATGAAAATTGATTTTAATGTGTATATAAATATTTGACAAATCTAAAGTAGTTTAAAAGATTTAAACATTTCGAGTGTTCCCAATCCGACACACTCAAAAATACGTTTTTATATAATGTATTGCTCTCTATTGAAGCTTTTATCACAGAATTGGTGGGTGCCGAATGTAAACATTGCTTTGGTTTTGGCTGATAGGACAAATATTAGACTAGATTTACACTATTGAGAACTTCTAATTAAGAGGCTGATAAATCGAGAAATGTGGATCCAAAAATGCTTAGAAATTCCAGAAATATAATTTAGCATCCCCTTAATAGATAACTAACTACCACTTGAAAGATCTCCCCGGTAGAATTACGGGATCCTGAGAATCGTTCTCCATTGCATATATATTTTAAATTGGCAGATTGGATTTCGAACATAAGTTGCCACCACTCGCCCTCTCCACTATGATATGGTGACCAGATGAGCAATGGCCGGAACGTCAAAGGAGTACTTAGGCGTCTCTTTGACCAGCGCCGCGTGCTTTTCAAAGTTCAGGTTGGGTGTTTCTGGCTTGTCTGCCCAATGCAGGATGATCTCCTGGTCGGAAGGACACGACTTTACGAACACTTCGTCAGAGTAGGCGTTGTGCAAAAGCCTCCAGACCCCGGTGAGCTGAGCCGGGATTTCGAAGCCTTTGAGATGGCTGGCTGCGACCCTCAGGTGCTGCAACTTGGGCAACAGCTCGCAGTCCAAGTGAGTGAGACTCTCACCGACCATCAAGCGGTGGTGCGTGCGCTCCAGGTAGTTGTTGAGCTTGTTGAGCTCTGCCAGAAGGCCGGCGGGATCCTTGGACACTTCCTTGATGAAGAAACAGAACTTGGAGAAGACGTTCTTGCAGCAACTTTCGGCAAGCACGTTCTCGAAGGACAGGTCGCAGGCTGGGAACACCTCTTCGATGTACTCGATGATGTCGTCCACAATGTCGTACGCCAGCTCGCCGTGCACGAGAGCCGGGACGTGCTTCAGACCCAGGTGCTTGAACTCTTCAGGAGGCTTGGACAGGTTGACGGTGGCCACCTTGAAGCGGAGCTCGCCGTGGGCGGCCTTCAGCATCAGGATCATAAAAATGCGCTGGCAGAAGGGACAGGCGCCGTAGCGCTGTCCGTCCGCTCCGGCTTTAACGTACAACTTGACTTCGGCAATGCCGTTTTCGCTCACTGCGTTGTGGGAGTTCATGTTCTCTAATTGGGGATCCTTGCAGTTGCTGCTGATAAGAATCCAAGATTCCAAGAAGCTTTCTGGAATTAAGCCAGAGATTCAGTTCTTTGGAGGATTGCTTGCCTTTTCAACGACTTACGAGAGACTATTCCTTCGCTTTCTCTGTGAAGTTCTTGTGAATTCTTGTTGAAGGTTTTGGATCAGAGCTTGCTGCCAAAGAATCACAGTGTCATTGGTTCTTGCTTGTCAGACGTCCACAGAGGTAAACTTGCTTTCGTGACTTCGCACTGATGTTCGGCAGGAAATGTGGCCTGTATCCGGTGTACCTCTTCTAGTTGCTCCCTCTGTGATGGGTGCTTCTTTCCAGAGGCCCAATGCAGACTCCTCTGAGCTTGCAGGTGATGCCCCCAAATAGTGGCCACACCTAGTGCACAGGACACAACAATGTCAATACAGTGTACAGGAAAATCTTTCAAAGTCAACACTGTTGGCATTGTTAGCAAAGATACCATTTACATGTATCTAAAAAAATCTAAAATTACACGTTTTTGTTTAGCATAAAAACTGTCAATTTGATGAATTAGTTGGGTAGTTATTCCATAAATTCTGTTGACACTCATCACAATGTCGTTGCTGGTACGAGTGGATCTATTCCTCCTTTGCCAAGACCTAATTATAGCAGCTCAAAAAAAGGATGACATTAACATCGGTGCATAGCAACAGGTGAATTTATTACCTCGCAATTAGTATGTTTTGAGTTTATAGTTATGGCAACGAGGATTTAATGCAGTGGACAAGTGTTTAGTACCTAGAGTCTATATGAGATAATTAATTTATAAGACTAACCTCGATGGCATTTACAGAGTTTTGATAATACTCTAGATTAAAGCTGAAAATTAATTGGTCAAATCGTGATGTTAATTTCTAAATCGTGAATCGCCGAGGGAAATTACGCGAATCCCTAAATTAAAATCGCGTGTTGGTTGCCATAAACCTTAAAACGAGGTAAGGTAACCATCGTAAACATGTCATGGCGTTCTCTGGAGTTTTAGCCATGATACATATAGGTTGATTGTTCAAAAATCTACCATGCAAGAAAACTGGCATTCCCTGACCTTTAGTACTAGGTGCAGTAATTTCAAAGACTGCTTAGTCGTGCATATCTTAGATCTAGATATACAAGAACGTAATAAGAAAGTGTTATAAGCTTTTAGACTGACTCACGTGGGACTTTCCAAAGAGTCCGATGTTGCACTATTTACTTTGAAATACTCTTGGAATGAAACTATAGGAGTAGGGCCTACGTTCATATTAATGAGGCATCTCGAGACACTAATGCTGCCTTAAAATGCACATCCTAGAAGCTTGAAAATATCGAAAGCAGTATAGAAAAAGTACCTACAATTCACTGCACAAATCGTCCTAATATGAAGTACCTGGGAACTAATTAAGGGTGCTGGAGTGGCGGTGGAGTAACCATTAATCACATCCTGGATGATATCCAAAACGACATGCAGGCATTAGGCAACGATTTCGAAATGTTTCGTATTGTTGCGCACACATGTACAGTATGCCGATTCTCTATTCAGAATAAGAGACGTGTCAAAATGATGACAAGACTTCTGGAACAACCAATGGTACACGTGTTGTCTGCGTGTCATCAAAAGACACGAGAGTGACGGAGACCGTCCTCACCAGCTTTGGCCCAGATCCACCTTTTTTGTTTAATCCAAACAACCAGGTGATCAATTGGAAGCATCAGACTCGATATATTTTCGCCTCACCCAGCCTTGCAGTTGCAGAGACATGTACAATTCAGGTGTTTGTCACCAGCAAAGACTGAAGATTGGCCACTCCAGCACCACCCTGCATAGACTCAACTGCCGCAGAACTGCAGTCAGCCTATTGGAGAGAAGATCAGCGACTTTCATCTGAAATTTCCACCACTGAGTGCTCTTGAATGCGAGCGGAATCGATTGATGAATTACGCATGAGGGAACTTCCCTCCCCGCCCAATTCTTCACTACCGCACACTCCGATGAATTTCAATAGCATCGAGCATACATCCGCATTGTTGTGCTATGGAAAAAACTGGACTCGTAATTATTGGTTTGAAATAAACAAAGTTCTGGTGCTGTTCTGGTACGGTACTTGCCATGGCTTTTGTGGAAGAGTTCGGCAAGTTAGATGCACTAGTGATGATCGAGATTTAAATATTTTTAATGCTTTTTCCCCCCTTTACAAGTTTCTGCTTTTGTCACTTTTAACGAATGTTTTCTGGGCCAGTGCAGAAACAGAATACCTTGGCCAACACTTCAGTGAAAGTAACCGAAACACGATTTCCTGGCTTGATGGTAAATTATAGTTGGAGATTGACGTAATCTTGTTAAAGCTAACCTTTTAACCAAAGTTCAAAAAAAAAAAAAACTTAAAAAAGGAATTCCAACTAGTCTGGGGGAACCCTACCCGAAGAGTTTGGATCGGGCTTTCTGGTAGAATAGATTCACTTTGCATTACCCTTAAAAAATTGTTTTTCTTAATAATCCCTTGAAAGTTGCAGTTAAAACTAATGCTGCATGCAGAGAAGTACAAACGTCCAACTGTTAGCATAATATAATCAGACATCTCAAGATTGCATCCAAATGCAATAAAATTATAGATTGCATAGGACCCACTGATCAACCAATCAAACCTTATCAAAGGTGAATGTATCGATTCTTATTTGAGGGCATGAGAAAATGAACGACGGCTATTTTTTATCACGTAATCTGATTTTTCTCATATACGTGAACAGAATTAATGAGTGCGGCGGTTTAAAGCGACACATTTATCGGCTTTTTTATTATTATTATTAAGGAATTGCATGCAGCTAGCGAATGGTGTTCTGACCCGCTTTGCAAATACCAGAGGCTAGGGTTAAATCTGAATAAATTAAGCCATAACCGACTTCCTTAGCAATCAGAAATTCAAATGTTAAATTCAAAAGTAAAAGGTGAAAAATGAAACAACTTACTGGATTTAAGTAGCGAGTCAAATGTTGAACAAGATCCCGAAAGAGTGCACAAGAAGTCTTTATTCTCTCACTGCTGCACTTTGGCAAATGCACATTTGCAATTTTCAACTTTTGACATCAGCTAACATATTCTGGGATCTACCCTAGTTCAGTAGCTGCTGGGGTGTGGTTATTTTGGGATGAAGGACTTTTTCGGGGGGCACACACTGCATGCGTATTCAAAAGCCAGTTGGCAGTGTTCGAGTTATTTATAACGAACCAGAGTTTGCAATAATGTATAACAAATAAACTGCAGAAGTCGTGCAGCGGAAGCAGTACACAATTTTGTTTTTATAACCCAACCCCCCATGGATTGTCCCTTCCCGGAGCTTTGCTCCAGTATACTGAATTTCTATTGTCGATTGTGACGTATATTTTAGGATATTTTGTTTTAAGTAACTTGTTGTCCAGTGCAGGCTATGCTAAATTTGCTGAAAAACATTCAAGTAAATTTCAAGAAGTTCATGTTTTTACAAAGAACTCTCTTGTACATACAGTGAAACCTAGCTGTGAATAGTGCACCCCATTGAGACCGAACCGTGGGGTGCGCTACTTGGAGGGCTGTGTTATATAAAGGTTCAGCTAAAGTGATGACCATAATGAATCAGATATTATACTCCTAATAAAGATGCTCAAATATATATTTTGTAATTTTAAATGGTTTTTAACATAAACATAACCGAAAAATGCATATAGAAAACAAATATTCGCTCGCATTTTTACTCGCATTCGTAGCCATTTTTACTTTATATTGGGTGTACATGAATGCATCGAAATCCCTTTTCTAAATGGTAAACACGCATTCACTATGCTAATGTATTTTATTTGGCATTTCTCGCCTCATTTTGGGATTTCCCCTTTGGGTGAAATTTCATTGTTGCATGCTTTGACGTACGCTCTTTGCAGGTAAAATCGTGATTTTGTCGCGTTTTGCAAGGAATACGCTACGTAGAGGTAGTTTGTTCTATAAAATCGATCCGTGCTGACTGCGAGGATGCGCTACTTCCAGGTAGTACGCTATATGGAGGGCTCTAGCTTATTCGCAGGTTTCACTGTATTGTAATAATGTAAATTTCTAAATACACAAAATTCAAAGATAATAAAGAACCAATTTCCTGGATATATATATATATATATATATATATAAGGGAATGTCTGCTTTAGTATAATATAAGGTAGGCTACCAAACACTGCAGTTGATTTCGTGCCACGTTTAATTCAATGTAAGTGAATCAATTAAAACTATTAATTCTTGAATAAGTTCAACTCATTGGGTGCTTGAAAACACCTATATAACCATTGACCAAGGTAGGCCATCCTTATACTTCCAGATATGGTTAAAAACTTAAGACGTTAAGCAGTTTTCAAGCTTTCATTACATGTAAGCAATTAAAATATTCGAGAATACCAATAGGAAATCCATTGGTATTATTGAGATCTCGATGCCTTGGTCTAGATTTATCTGAGACATATGACTTAAGTTTTCTTTATTATACTTCAATTTTAATTATTTTGAAACAAATATGGAGCATTTGATTTTAGACGTTCTATCCCTCTATCCCTCAGATAAAAAAAAAGTTAATTACACTATAATTATTATCGACATTTAATTAACTTTGAACGAGGGGAGTGGAAAGTTCAACCTTGGTTCAGATAACTACCTCGCGTAATTAGGCGACAGATACACCATGCGAGACCAGCCTCCTAAATGCACCGATTATATTTTACATGTATACGATGCCAATTTTTCAGCTTGGTCATGCACACACCTTGAATCTTGAATTATTTGGAGAAAAACTCTTCTGCATACTGCTGTTGTATGTACGTGAATCTACATGGACGTACCTAATATTAAAGTGAGTGAACATGGGTACTGTAACACGTTTAAGACGGATTAAAATATTAAAATTCTTCATTAAAACAAGCAACAAAATGAAACTAGTTTTAATGTATTATGTTGTTATGGAAATTCACTATATAGGCATATGATGACATTTTTTTTTTGAGTTTAGCTTAATTTTTTGAGTTTTCTAAACTTTGGGTTTTAAAAAGTCCGGGTCAGTAATAAGAATGACATGGGTCTCCCTCGATGTTTAAGACTCATTCTGGTGACTTGAGTAATGTTAAATTGTCAATAGACATTTTCTTCATACACTATAAAAGTAAATACATTGAATAAATGATTCAGTTTTGGTGCATCCAGCTGTCTATTTTTTTAAATGTATTTCCCCCAGTTATTTTTTAAAACCTTTTATTTAACTTGGTTAGAAAGGAGCGCTTCTTGCTTGCTTGTTTGATTGTTTGATTGCATGGATATGGATCACGTCCTTTTTAACCAGGTTTCACTCGTCATAGAGATCTGAAATTTTGCGTGAAGATCAGTCTCATCCCCGGGTGGCCCCTAAAAAATTTAGTACAATTCTTTTACCAATTTTTGCCAAAATTTTGCATTTTTAAATGTAAAAAGAATGCATTGAAATTGGCTGCCTGGAACTTGCTGTGCTTCTGAGCGCTTAGCTTGCCACGGAAGATTCTATAGTGGCCATGAGGGGTGAATCTAAAGTTAATTTTCTATTTTTCTGCCAGTACTTTGCTGGCTACATTAAAGGTTTTACCCGAAAAAACTACGTTTTTTTTACTGTATTATTAAATAAATGTCTTTTGAGAGACTAGAGTAGTACATGTACTATCATTTGGCCACTAGGGGGCATGTATAGTGACACATCAAAGACAACAGTATTTCAAATGTATTAATTATAAGTTTATGTTGTTGAATTTGTTTGACGATATGAAATGGCCAGCTGGATGCACAATATGAAAATTTAACATTGCAGGTATACAGGGCTTACTCCAGAATATAATGAGTTAAATTGAAGAAATTGTCAATATTTTGATATCACCATCAAAATGGATTTAACTTATACAGCTGGTTGAACCCTACATACTGGCAATCAGGTCGTCGATTTTTTAGGCCATTTTAAGAACGTATTTAGAGGCCTTTATTCACTAGGCGTAATGTTCACAAAATTGCTTCTCATGAGTCATCATACTATCACGTGGCACTTCTGTGCTGAATTCAGGGTATTGAATTGAATATATACATGTACATGTACACGTGGCATGGTCTTGTCCAAGTAAACATTATTAATGAAAACAAATCCAAATACATCCTAGTCTGCATGTCACTTGTTTTGAATGCAATGACATGTACGGTTAGGCTTAATTTGACACGTGCTTGTTTGCGATTTAAACGTACATTTATCCGATTAAACGAGTTTAGCCGATGCTTTGCATACTCTAATCATGATGGATGATACCTTTTATCGATTAAATCTTAAAATATTACAGAAAATGCGTTTTTCTTACCTGTATTGGCGGACATCTTCAAAAATCACCCTTGTTGATAGTGAGACAACCCAAAAGTATTTACTACGCATGCGCCAGGCGGGGCTTTTTAATATTGAGCATGGCAAATGGCAGTTGCGCGACAGAGTCCCATGGAATTCGTTGCCATGGTAACTAGGGATGCTAAAATTGGCTAGTACAAGATACACATTGTACTGTTGAAAATATTTTTGAAAAATTTAATGTACATTATTTACAAAAGCTTTTTTTACAAACAATTTTAAACTGTTGGGTCAAATGTAATGTTGAATTTTTTTTCACATTTCCCAATGTAAGTTTTACAATATATATTGATTTATGTCGATAAGGAGTCCTCCTTAATTATAAACTATATATAAAATAAACAATGAGATGAAGAATAAAAATGACACCAAAACAAATATTAATCACGTTTCTCCATATTTTTTATTCTTGCTCGGAGCCGCAGCCGTACAATCATCTAAAACGTACAACAAAAATGACTTCAATTTTTCTCATATAAAAATAGAGCTAAATTGTGATGTTTGCAAATTTGGGCTTCGGAGATTAAATTTTTAACTGTCCCGGTAAGAAATTTAAGTCATCACGTTTTTAAAATTTTCTTTATTTGCGCCTTGCTCGAACAGGTTTAAAGTAAAACAGTTAAAACTAAAGAAAATAATAGACTGATGCAGTATCATCTCATTTGTCTTTTAAAAAGTGATCGTTAAATGAACAATACTAAGAGATCGGAAAAAGCAGACCATCAACCACTAATTTTACATTGTGGGGGATTTATCGCAATCTTAAAAAGGGGTTTAGCGTGAAGCTTTTAAACGGTTAAGTCTAAAAACAAATTTTCCCAACATGATTTTTCCTTTAAATACTTGCTCTGAACTAACAAATAATTTTAAACGCACAATCGTGTGCCTACAGAAATTAAAGGCTCGTTTTTCATACATACAATGCGATTTTTACCCCTTCAGCAGAAATGATAAACAATGTCACAGAATTTAAAAAAGTGTTACAGCCATAAAAAGAATAAAAAAAACCAGTGGTGCTTATTTTCCAGCTGCTTGAAAGTTAATAGCTAGACGCGATGCTTTCTTCTTTTGCCTTCCTCGCTGGTTCGAACCCGTTGCCGGTTTGGTGTTGGTCTGTTCCTTGGAAGAACACGTAGATGTCGTAGGATCCGAAAACCCAGGTTGTAGCGCAGCTTGGGCTTTGTTCGTAGCAGAGTTTGACGAGTCGCCACCCGCATGCTCTTTTCCCGTACCTTTTTTCGGAGTCATTTTCTGTTTCGTCACCTTCGATGTAAAATTTCAGAAAATGTTAATGATAGAATGCTATACGAATGCAATAACTCCACCATATTTATTTGTGGGATGTAGCTAAACCCCCAAAATAAATCAAGTTTCATTACAAATGGAACGAGCGAAGTACCTGCAAGGGTTCAAAATTGCTGGCCGTTTTATGGGTGTTGGGTGGTCTTTGAGAGCTCCTTTGGCTAGATCTATCCTGGTGATTTTCCTGAGGATGTGCTTGGCTGTGAAAGTACTCCATCTGCCGCATTTGCGCCTGGAATCTGGGATCGAGGTTGTAAGGGTGACCGTAATACGGTGCTGGGGGAACTGCGTACGGTCTGGGGTAGATCTGAGCGGGAGGATAAAATTGGTTTCCAGGTGGAAAGGCACCGTACGGTAAAGTGTGAGCGAGCGCTTGATGAGGCATCCTGGAAGGCATCAATCCGGCTGTAACAATTTCGATTGAAATGCATCGTTAAATGTTAGAAAGCCGCAGTTTAAAAGTGCTGCTTCCCTGGTGCAACAAAGAAAAGATTTACCGGGAATATGTTGTGGCATTCCTCCTGGCAATCTTACAGGGGCACCCGTCATGTGAGCCACCGATTGTGGTCCGAGGAGTGCCGCCAAGTGTGCTTGTTGCGACACGGGAGCGGTATATTGCGATTTTATCTGAAAAGTGTTTTAACGTAGCATTTTAATTCTGTTTCCGGTCAAATAAAGGGAAAACGAGGCTATAAATACCAAAGCATCATGGGCAGCGGCTTCTGCGGCTTTTTCTTTATTCGGACATGGCTGACCGAAATAGCTGGAGCCATCTGGAAGCTTGACAGATGCTCGAACCAAATGCTAAAAAAATTGTAAAAAAGCATGGGAAACGGTGCCGTACTCCCTCAAGTTTTCATCGCAATATCTTACCGATGGACCATGCTGAACCGGTATGTACTCGTAGCATGGCAATCCCCCGCTTCTGTTTTGTACAAGATTCATCAGGATTGTAACGGAATTGCTAGAAACGTTAGAAAAGCAACCGAGAATTTAGTACGGGGGAAGTGTGGATATATTAGCGTGACTATAAATAAATATGCTTCAGACCTTTCGACTTCGGTTAGAATCGGTTTAGCAACCTTATCTTGAATGCCGGAAGACGGTGCTCTAGTTGACTGAATCGACTTTTGCAATGCCAGTTCCTTAGCTTTTATTTCGCTTTCTCTCGCAGCTACATGAGGTAGACGAAAAAAAGGCGATTTTAATCTACTTACGGCTCTGCATATGAGCTTCAACACATCGCAGACAAGTACCTTTGAACAGTTGTTCTACTGTGAGTTTGCTGCCAACATCCGGAGCTTTCGGTGGCGTTTGGAAAGTCGGATTTGCGCTTCTTTCGTCGCGATCTTGTATTTGCAGATTTTGCAACAAGAACGCTGGATCGTTTTTAGCCTAAGATGTAATATATGAAATCGTTTTGCATTAGCTTGAATCTCGTAACATTCAATAAGGCATGGTTTGAATGCTTACGACTGAGGTTCCGGGCATCTTGTTCTGTCTCGTGAGAGCTTGAAGCATGTTGTTGAATTCTCCGCTCGGATTGGTCGCGATGCTTTTGACCCCGAAGGCAGGCATTGGTGGAGGACCTTGACGTTGCTGCTCTGGCAAGTCATTCACGTTGGCAGGGTTATGCTGAACATTTTTGTTTCTTTGAGGCGGGGTGTTCTGCTCGAAAGATCGTATACCGACATTACCCGTTAATACCTCGTTTTTTTTGTAATATTTGTTCACTTAAAAGTAATTGAACACGAACCTTTGGTAGGGACTTTGCCGCGTGCACGAGAGATGAATTGCTTTTTGTAAACTCCAGCCCCTGAGGAGGGAGCGCATTTGAGCCCCCCGACTGAAGTTGCTTCCACAGTTCTTGAAATTCGCTATCTTGGGGCTGCTCATGGCCCTGTAAAAGGACAAGAAAAGGCACGGGAAATTATTGGCAAAGGTGCTATCGAATGCACGCGTTTCATCGCATCAAATGTTCTCGTATGACATTTATGAAAAAATGCAAGATAAGAAATAAATAGATCGAAATGAAATTTTATCCAGAAACAGAAAAATTGTCGGGCATTTTACGAGTCCGGAATTAAATTTAGGCAATCCTATTACGGAGAATGCCAATAAAATGAAGGATAAAAATCAAGTACATGCTAATTTCAAGTAAAGGGATTGAGAGGGTAAGAGCCTCTTAATCCGAGGAAGTGCAATCGAAATTCGAAAATTGATACATTGACAGTGATTTTGTTTTATAAAAAGGTGGTTAAGGAAAAACAAGAAGTCGCTCGTCTTACAACCTAGACACCCGGAGCATTACCTGAACCTGCCACTGGCTGGCAATTGACTGTCGTGGAGTCCACTGATGGGGTGAAGTTTGTAATTTTGGTGTAACAAATTGGGGACGGTTGGTTAACAGATGTGGCTGGGCAACAGACGCAAAAACGCTCTTTAGTCACAAATACAATGAACGGACTGGGCAAAACGTAAGGGAAACGATCAAAGGAGTTGGAGAAATGAAGAAGGGACGACTCACCTGTCGCAATACAAACGGAGAATTTGGCGAATGGTTGAGCGTGTTTGGGTAGAGGACTTGTGGGGAGCCCTGAGCACTCTGTTTGGATGTTTGATGGACGGCATCGGGGGTTGCAGAGTGAGGATTTTGCTTGATTATGATCTTGCCCTTTCCGGGGGACTTTGGAAAGCCCGAATTTTCGAACGTTAGACTTCCTGCAAAAATTTTTAAAAAAACGTTTGATGACACCCCGCTCTTCCTAAAAATAGTTTCGCTTAACCCACCATTCGATTTGGCTGATTGTGGGTGGACCACTGCCGTGGGCTTCTTGTTTCGATGATCGATTGCGTGCGATAAATTGATGAGAGAGTAGGGCGGTAGGCGATAACCTCGGTTTGGCGAACACCTAATTTATAAGCATAGCCATGATAAGAATCCCGAATGTCTTTATTCCAATGTCAAGTCGTTGATAAAAATTATATGCTAACCTCAGTGTTAAGCCATCACGAATTTCTTTATCCAAAAGTATCTCGTATACAATATCTGCTTCTTTCTCGGCTGATATTTTAAAATGTTTCGATCAGTGATGAATGCTGCTTCGAATTGATTGCAAAATAATATAGCACGGCACTTACCGCTTTGTATGCCTATGATTGTTCCACGAAGCCCCAAAGGTACCGAAAAGCCGTCGCGTATGTTAACCACGCGATCAAACAGCTGAAATTGTGCCGTCGGATCCGGTGCCATGCATCCCTGAGAATTGCTCGGTTTGTACAAAAGGTGAGGCCGCACTTGCATCACAACCTGCTTGCTGCTTGCCAAAGCCTAAATAAAATGTATATGAGTTTGCGAAATTACGCCGTTTTCGACATAAATACAACATAACTCGATATGAAATCACTCACGTAAAATTGATCGATGGTGTTTTCAATTTGTTTAATAACCGAATCTTCCACCGCTTCCGAACCGCAGCGTTGGTGCTCAAGCGAATGAGTTGGCAGTGACTTTAAGAACGATTGGACTTCCTGTATGGTCGTGCTATCGAAAGAGACAAAATAATTGAATATTGGCAGAAAGTTGGACTAATTGCTAACATGCTCAACGGCGAAAAATTGCTGTTACTTAGAATTCTCGAACATCTCATCGGTGTAAATGTTATCCTGTTTGACGTGTTTACTCAAGTAGTCGAACAACTCGGGAAACCTTTAAAAACATTACGTTAGCTCAATGCAGTTTTTTTGTGCTAATGTGCCGTAAATTTAAAAACAATATCACCTCATAAGGTAATTGTTCACCACGTCTACAGTCTGGGATGAATACAGCCATTTATCGCCATCTTTTTTGGTGAAACCGGCAACCTTTGAAATATGTAGACTGTTTGTTAGATGTGTACCCACAATATTTTAGTAATTTAAAGATCGATATTTAATGAGCATAAAAACAATTGTGAAAAAATAAGACACCTCTTCATTCTTTTTGTTAAACTTTAAATTGAGTCCGATGTTCGCTCGCTGAGTGCTCGTGTTCCTGTTCCCGATTTTTACGTAAAACGTCGTGGTGATGCGCGAAAACAAATATCCGCTTATTCCCACCCTTTGAGACGCTTTGTAGCCTTCCATGTAGTCACTGGGTCCATTCTAGCGATGACAAGTTACCCATTAGCACTTTGACAAATGAGGATTTTAATTCAGCCCTGAAACTTACTCCAAAGTGTCGAAGGATCGAATCCAACGGATCTGACCACACTTCAAAACTGACTTGAACGAAACCCTTTTTCTTCGGGTCGACTTTCATAGCCTATAAATGGGCGAAAATGTCACGTTAGCGCGTTTTCACGACCCGATGGCTAAATCAAAATTAAACCAATTATCCACTCGCCTTTCCCATGCAGCCGTAATTAGGCGTCCCGAGCATAAAGCAAACCGAGCCTGCCGGAAATAGGTCATCCAAAGTTTGATACTGCGCAAATGACGAGTCGTGCACTTGAATATCCTGAAAAAGCCAAAACCGTTTCGCTCAACAACGTACGTAATCTTTATTTTTTTTTTGTTTTTTTAGATGCCCCGGCCGCTACCTTCACAATGGTTTGCAATGCAAAGGGCACACTCCTGGACGCCCACTGCTTCTCAAGGGTTACTTTTCCACCGAAAGCACATGTATATCTGCGATCGAAAACACAATTTTGAGACATCGAAACGGTAAGCCGATAACATTTTTTAAAACGCATGCAAGGGTGCAGGCACATTGTGCCGGCTTTTTAAAATGAAAAGAACTCACTTTCTTCCAATGAGAGGTTTGGCATAAGCCAGGATTTTGGTTTCACCGATTTCAACACCCCACCGCTTGAAGTAGCTTTAATTAAAACAGCGCAATGATTTCAAGGTTTAAAACACGAGATGTACTTGGCATTGCACCATTTTTTAGTATTCTTACGTCTCCTCTATGGCACTGCTCTCCATCTGCCAAATAAGGACATCGTCTTTGCCCATGTCCTCTTGGGAAATTTCATTCTTGTGATTCAGGGTACATCTGTGGATATTAAGCAGAGTGGGTTAATTTCAATTTTCACGAGCGATTGGTTTAATATCGAAATCGTTGTTACGGGAAACCCCAGCATCACTCACCTGCATTTGGTGTTTGAGATGGATTCTATTTTGGCCTCCGCTAAATGCGGCCAACCAGTGTAAACTATCTGTCCCAAAAATTCTTCCGCAGCTTTCCTTAACCCCTTTTATGTGAAAGAAAAAATCGCTCTCGGAGTTAAAAATGCACCGTTTTCTACGAAACTTCTTCATTAAAAAATGTCCACCCAAACTTACCAAATCGTAGCGGGTTTCCGTCGTCAAGAGCATGTTGTCGCCACGGCTGTTCATTTGAAACACCTTCACTTCGGCTTTCTTAAGCCTTGCCTAGAATACGAATGATATGGCCAATGAGTGCACAACGAACGGAAGAACATAAGCGGTTCGAAAGGGAACGTGGAGGTGCGTCTGACCGTATGAGGAATGTGCTTAAGAGTCGGAAATCCTGGGAAATACACATCTAGGCGAACGCCTGGACAGAGGCCTTTACAAAGCTGCTCTGGGCTCACTCGAAATCCATCGACCGCTATTTCGGTGCACCTGCGATGGCAAATTTGTTTGAATAAATGGACTTGAGGCAACACGAAAAAAAAAAAAAAAAAGAAGATGACATACTTCGCGTGGTTCACGTTAATGTCCGGATATTTTCCGGGTAAAGACGATGGATATTTTCCCAACGAAGTTTCCGAGTACGTGTACATCAAGCAAGGGCCGTGACTGTTGCGGATCGTTTCTTCGGATGACAGGTTGCTAGTCTCCAGGGCCATCGCATCCAAAAGACGGGTCTACAGAGATTTTCGAGCACATCGTTTTAGGGATCTCTTGCGTGGATTTCATTTATTGCATAACCACTTACTTCATCGATGAAGGGGATGAGGACAACAGCTTCCCAGTCTTGCTGCTTGCCGTTGAGATCGGTTTGAAAGTTTGCCGGGTAGTAGTCGATCACGGGTGAATCGGTGTTGCACATCAAATTCTGGGAGAGGAAATTTAAAAATGGACTTACGTCATGCTACGAGTAACCAAAAAAAAAAAACACCTCGCGTTCTGTACCTGGTAAGGTTTTGGCAAAAGAGATTTACTGGCAGAAGGCAAAACTGCCAAAAGCTGCTGGAAAGGAAGGAAGGGTTTTCCCAAGTCGAAATCCAATTCGAGCTTGGCAAAACCTTTAATGTCCGAGATATAGGGTGCGTAGTGATGCGGATAGTACCAGCTCCACGAACAGCATCCGTTGTAGTAATAATGAAGATTCCACTGGATTGCTCGGACGAAACATTCGGCCTGATCGCGGAGGACGTCCGGAGTCACTTGCTCATAATTCAGCTTATTCATGTAATAATCTCGTTTCAAGTGGGAGAATTCCAATTGGAAGAGCTCTTCTTCGTCCTCGTCCCTCTCCTCGTCACCAAAATCTTCGTCCTCTTCGTTCTCAATGTCGATTAACATACCCACGGGAACTATACGAAAACAGAACGATTCAAATTAATATCGATGATGGGGATGGGCTAGAATCATTACTCAAAACCAGGACTTTGAAACTATCGGCACTGACCGTTACTGGGTTTCTTTCCTAATATCGAATCATTCGCAGCGTTGTCGCCAAAATGATCGTTGTCCATAGTTTCCAATGCGGCAAACGGATTTGAGCTTCCAGATTTTGCCTTAATTTGAAACAATTAAAGGTTTTGAGAAGTAGAATCCATTAAAAACAGTCCCGACACGGTTCTCCGGAGAGTCTGGTCATTTCGAGGTGCAATCTACTAAAAGCCATCATACCTTGCCACGGGATTTACTTTGCCAACGAGCCGCAGCACCGTTTGAGGCTGCGACGTCCCTCCTGGATTCTAACCACTTGAAATCGGCATAGGAATCGTTGAAATGCTCGTAATCGACCTGGAATGTTCGACAAATCACACGGTTTCGTTATTCGCATTCATTAGAGAGCGCAAAAGACTGCGACCTCAACCGACCTGCGACAAACGTTGGATATATTTCTCGAAGCGTCCAAGATTAAGGAATCCTCCTTCATTTATATAGCCTTAAAAGTTAAAAAGTACGACCGGTTTAGCGTAATATGAAAATTCGATATTTTAGAATCGTGCCGTGAAAAAAAAAGCGCACAACCAACCATCTAACGACGGCAAGACATCTCTGTAAGCCTGATACAAAGTAGGTAAGGCACCGTGAACGATGTGCATGTTGGGAAGGTTAGGAATAAAATCGTTTCCGACCAAAAACCCCATCAGCACCCAATCGTCCACGATTCTCTCCAGGTCGAAGGGAAAGGGCAGTTTGGATTTGACCGCCGAAAATTCGTGTTCCAGGTACTCTCGTAGCAAAGACAAATGCAGTAAATGAAACGTGGTTTCTTCCGCCGTCGGAATTCTACCAGGAAAAAATACGCGTTTAAGAGAAGGAATCGATTTGAAATTTAAACAAGGAATGACTATCGAACGAACCGCTTCTGGGATTTCTTCCCGCCGAAACGAACTTCCTCCCTGAGCAATGAGAAGTGAGGTTCGTGCGTGCACAAACCCAACATGATCTGAAATGTTACGAGCGAAACGTTAAAAGTTAACTGATACCCCCACAATTGTACCGACCGAGAAGATCGATAAATTCCTCGTCATTAACGAACCAAATCGGCATCCAAACCATACAGGCAATGCCTCGTGTTTGGATCGTAGTCGGGCTGAGATTTCTCGTAGCGAATGAAATCCATGATTTTATGTTCTCCTTCGCCCGGAGTCTGATTTATAAAAAAAAAATCAAGAATTTTAAATCGTGGACGTTTTCAGATTTTACGCAAACAGAAATAAACGAATAACGAGAGAGCTGACCTCGTGCCCGCTTAAAAATATCCTCGGACCCTGCCACATTTTATCGCTGGTCACCTTGCTGTTGACGAAATATTTTAGCTGCTCCTGAAGTTTCACCATGAATTCGGTGCCGGGGGTAATGCAATTGGAATCGAAGCGCTTTTCCTCTGGTAGCTTCTCCCCTCGGTCGACGGCACGCTTTTCAGACTCTTCCGCTTCTCGCGCCGATCTGCATTATAAAAGGAAGAAGCGGGCATATTGAAACTAACTTGTCGGATAACTTGGAAGCGGATTATAAAAGAGACCCTTACCTGAATCGCCTGCCTCGCTGCTGGTTCATCTTGGCCCGTGGGGCGACGCCGTCCACGGCCATGAAGAAAACCTTCTTGGGCTTTATCAAGCGAAATAAACACTCCACATAGTGGAAAATGTCGGAGAAGATTTTTTCCTCTGTGATCCTGAAGTGAGGGTCGTCGTCATTGGGATGCGAACACAAATGAATGATGCCATTCATGTCCAGGTATAAATTATCGAATTCCGGGATCTGCCAAGAGAATTTGGATAATTTTTGTCAGGTCCTAGATTCTAGATCCTAGAATCTTAACTCAAATTTTGGTGCTGTGGCAGGGTGACCAAAAAGTTGTGCAAACAATTGCTCACCTGCCAACACCTATATACGGTTTGTTAGGTTATGTGTGGGAATATGCCTTTTGAGTAACTCATCTAGTACCGACAATAGTACAAGAAATATTTTTAGAAAAGCCAAAAAGTTGGTACTACGGAAGATAGTGATCGAAAAGTTGCGCACCAGGAAATTAAACCCAGCACGTAAACTAACATTTCGCATCTAATTTGGGTTTGGTTAGGTTAATAAGTATGAGGATTTTTCCTCTTGAGCAACTTTCCTAGAACCTATATAGTTTAATACAGCAACTATGGCAACGTACACAAAAACAAACAAGGACAAAATCGACAATCACACAGGTCAAAACCTTGAACGAATTCCTTACTATCAACTGTTAGAAAGGTACACTGCTGCATTTTTTTTTTACAAACATTTCAACATTTAGCGTAATGTCACTGGTCACATGTTAGTATACAAACTCTATACTATATCTATACCATGTATAATTACCTGATATTCCCTGACCACTTCACTGAGGCACGGATACCGTTCGCTCAACCAGCGATAAAACTTCGGGACACCCATTTCGTCCTACAATTTCAGCCGCTGAAATAAGCTTTGGTTGTTCTGAAAATGTTAGGAAACAAACATATCAACAATGCACTGTATATTGAAGGTTGTGCCCTTGCAAGGGTGCTTCTCATTCGAGCACTATGTACGTTTAAATGTCTCTGAAACAGGACTTTCATCGACCCACCTTGATTTTCCTTTCCTTTTAATCTGACATTTCGACGTCGACGAAAAGGGTTCTGGCGATAATGAATGATATGCGAAAATCGCACACGAGGACAGACAACTTGTTCACTTTTTTAATCTGTGAAAGACAAATCGATGCATGTGCCGTCAGATGGCGACACCTGCTTTAAATGGTCACGTTTTAGCAGACGAAATTTCAGGTGGGGAATTTTTGGCACTTTTGTCAACGTGTTATTCCGATTCAGAAATTCGCAGGAGGCTGAAATCGTTTTAATTTAATTCGTTTCTTATCAAAAGTCGTTGCAAAAATGTTTGAAAAATTGAAAGCCATTCCAACGCACATGGTGAGTTGAACAGTGCAAGTGCTATTCACGTGTAATAAGTGGGTTTGTGTAATGATAGGCTACGCTATAACTCGGAACTCTGCTGTCAATATTGAAATATCAAAATGGGTTTAGTTCTAAAACGTTAAAAATAACAATCTAGATTGATTCGGGAAGATTACAAGCTCAAAAAAAGGGATTAATAGGGAGAAATTTAAGGGTTTTAGGACAGTTGCTCACTGCAAGGACGTTTCCCCCACATGCAAATCGAAGCTTCAATGATAGTTGCTCACAGGGACGTTTGCCCACACAAGGAAACCCAGGGTTCTAGGACAGTTGCTCACATGGACGCTTTCCCACACATAACTAAAGCAAAGGTTCTATGACAGTTGCTCATAATGGGTGCTTTTCCACATACATAAACCAAAGGTTCTAAGTTGCTCACAAGGACGTTTGCCCACATAAACAGACCAAAGGTTATAGGAAAGCTAGTTGCTCACACGGACGTTTTCTCACGCATAACCAAAGCGAGGGTGCTAGGGCAGTTGCTCACACGGACGTTTCCCCACACACAACCAAACCAATGGTTCTAGGACAGTAGCTATTTAAAAACGGCAGAGTTCGTTTACATGTGCATCTCCATCAACTAATTTTTGTTTCATCTTCGATGCGCAGGACTATGAGGGGCAGAAAAAGGCCGAGAAAATCTTTCAGGCCGTTATTCTGGTGGCCGCTGTAAGTAGAATGCCAGAATAGTTTATGCCGGACAAAAAAGCCCGCCGTACCTTTGCTTAAAACCGCATTTTCCCTTCGTTCAGGCAATTGGATTTTTCGTAGGCTACATAACTCAACAGTTTTCCCACACAGTCTATTTCTTGGCAGCTGGTTTTGTCCTCTGTTGCATCGTAAGAATATATTTGAAAACCATTCTCAAACTTCACCGCAAAGTAACAAAGTAACCCCCATTTTGTATCGGTAGTAGCAAATTTGACATATTTTTTTTCCTAAAATAATGAATCCGATGCGATATCGGGGGTTACCTGTACTTATTAAGCGAACCTTTTCATACAAAATATAATAACCGCTCCCGTTGCATCGGGCTTCACAGCTAACGATGCCACCGTGGACCATGTATCGGACGAAACCGCTGCGCTGGCTAAAACCGGTACCCGAAGAATCTTCGGAGGGCACTCCCACTGGCGGATCTAAAAAGCAAAAGAAGAAGTGATGACCTTTTTGATCGACGCAGGTGATGCCCACGTTTGTTCCTCACGTTTTGTAAACTCTAATGCCGTGTTACTGGCAATAAATATATTTAAAACAAATTGAGCGAGTCTTAAATATCAAGAACAATTTGTGTTTTCCGGTGTTGAATCGTATTACAGTCTCACGTGAAATTACAGTGAAATGTGTTAAGAAATTTTCTGATGAAAAAAACAACGTATGGATTTGCTTTCTTGTATGACATGTACAACATCACCTTCTTATTTCAGCACAGTTATGCTGACTGTTCTATCCAGGATTGCTCTTTGGCCAAAGGTCAGACCTTGAAACCTTTCTTGCAGTGGAGTTACATTGATACGCTGGCATGCTAATGTAACCTTATTTTGACAATAACAAGGTTCAATAATAAGGTTCTTAAGTTGTGCAATTAAAATTCGTTTATGGTGTCAGATATCTGTTCGGTTCTATTTTTAATATTTTTTATAGAGTTGTTTTTTTGTCGCTCAACATCCTTTCAGAGTGCAAATTGACGTGGATTGAAAATTTATTCATTAATGAAATGGGAATTTGATCCCTGGTATTCTTTTCCAGACAGTTACTTAAAAATACTTTTACAGGTGTCCAATTCGAGGGGTTATAGGATACTGCTTTGATTGGTTGCAACAGTATATGACAACTCTTGCAGATGTTTCAATATGCTGCAGATATGTTTCTTAATTTGTTTAATGTTCTGGATACGGATTCAATAGAGGGATTGAGCACGCCTCCTTTAATGCTCACTTAATGCTAACCACATTGACAGCACTGTATGTTATTCCAATGCATTCTCGTTATGGTAAATCAGTTGACGGGGCATTAAGGGAGGCGTGCTCAATCCCTCTTTTAATGGGTCTTTCACAGAAATGTGGAATGTCTTAAGTGGCTTTGCAGTTGAGTCCTTAGTTGCCAGTGAACTTTCAATTTAAATATAATCTGTATGCAAAGGATTGCAAGATCGGTACAAAGTAGTCAACATATCAGTTTTCAACCATTTTGGTTGCGATACTCAAATTGAAACGAAATTTGATGTCAGTTTATACTCTATCAAACATTCAGCTTTGAATATACACATGTATCAAATCGTAAAAAGTTGTTTGGTGAAGAATTTGACGACAGAAATAAAGTAAATTTTCTTTAATTCTTATTTAGGCACATATTTTTAAAAGCTGATATCATCTTAATTTCATAATTTAATTTTAAATGCGGTTGTAATCTTCATTTTAAGAAATTCTTGAAATCATCTTCATTTGTATCAATATTCATTTTTTGGAGAATATGATATCGGAAATGTAGTACATTCTCAATTCCCTGCTCTAAAATTCTGAAGAGATCAATAGAGAGATTCTATTGACTTTTTATTGATTTGTGGATCATTGTAAAATAAATTAAAATATAGTTGAAATTAAATAGGAAAACAATAGGATTTTTCTATGATCCTATTGTCAACAATAGAAACCATAGAACGTTTCTATTGTTTATTTTTATCAGTGTTCTTAATTTGGCATTAATTGCCAAAGCTGGTGTCATCTAAATTTCATAACGTAGTTGTAATTTATTTGTTCAATTTTGAGAATTGACAAGTGTCATCTGAAATCAGTTCATGTTTCGCAATATTGATTCTTTTTTTGGAGAAGTTGACATCAGAAGTAATTTAAAATAAATGAAATTTGGTATGATTTTCAAAACTGATGTCTAATAGTTGAACTTTGATAAATGGTTGATCTTCATTACAGCACTGCTTCATTATAACTTAATTTTCTATTAGTTTTAAAATTGTTGTTGGCATTGGCAAAGCTAATGATTTTCGCGCCCCACTGTAGCGCTGCTGTGACGTGCGTGGTCACGTGCCCCTGTCTCGGCCATCTTAAATCCGAAATAGCAAATAAGCCAAAGCATTGAATCGGCGTTTGCTACGGTTGTCTGCGGTGTCGCTCGCTCGTTTTTTATCTTTCCGTTCCGTTTTAACAAATGGCGATATTACGACGATGGAAAGGATTTATTTAAAGACTCAATGTTTAACGATCACGTTGTCATGCAGCTGAAAAGATTGAAAAATAACCCAAGAACGAAGGGTAAGTTCGATGCTGCTCTATAGCTGCTGCTACATCTACCTTTTTTTTTGCATCAACGATGCGCTATGTATGAACCTATACCTGCTTTTACTGTCGCTGCTCAATGTTTTGGCCAGCGTTTTGAGAGTCGTCTACCGTTTATTTAAGTCACGAACCGACTTTCTAAGGTCGAGCCAACGAAAACAACCCGATATTCGCTGTTTTTAGCTAAAAAAAACCGTATAGCTGCCATTGCGAGATTTTTTGGAACATCGCCGCGCGTTCTATTTTCGAGCATTCCGTTAATATGGAACGCGCGCGTGCGTCTCGTGAAAAAGCTTGTTTAAAAAATCGAAATTCGATTAATTCTGAAATGGAGTTTAATCAAATAGTGGGAAATAGACAAGGGTTTTAAAATTTCTGTTGATTTAACGAGATGACAACAATGCGTTATCAACAGCCAGAGGTTATTGTCATCTACGTTTATTCCGCTATATTATACCGAGATTTATTGTGGATTTATACGCTTAGCATAAATCATATCCTCACAACGTAATTCACAGCTAGATTGAAAGCGAGGAATTTAATCCCTTATGCATTTAAGAAATTTGAGGAAGTTTGGTGAGGTGGATGTTTTTTCATTGAAAGCAATACATTAACAGTAGGCCTAATTAAATTGTACATAAACCCGGAAGCTAAGTTTAGATTTTCATATAAGCATTGCCAGGAATTTCTCACAAATTCCACACCGGTGTTAAAAAAGGTACTGCACAAGTGGTTTTAAAACGATGGCCTCCCAGTGGCAATCCCCTTGAAGCACTCCCCTTTTTACCAAGTTTTTTTTTTTTGCTTCTTCTTCGTCTTCTTCTTCTTCTTGCCATTTTAATGAAGTGCCAACAAAGCTGTGCATTAGCTTTCAAATTAAGGCTTTGTTATCCGGGAACGCACAATGAGAATTGACGTGATGGAACGTATCAATTTCAGTTTATCTCCTGCACTGCTAAATATATACCCGAAGTCGGGAGATAAAATTGCCAGCAAAAACACGATGTTGAAGTTTTTAACAGAATTTGCAATCATCGATCACGCCTGCACAAACTCAAATTTCATCGGACATTGCTGTACATTGTGTATGTGTTGCTTTGCCATTGATAATTTGCCTCGTTCAATGGATGGGCGTTTGGCCTTTGTTGTTGTAAATAGATGTAGGCACAATCGCCTCCCTGTTAAACATACGGGGAAGGAGTGCCGGTTTTTTTTAATGGGTTACAGGAATCTTGCGACGTCTTAACCCCTCGGGAGATGCTCTTACCAAAACCCCAGCCATAACACCTCTGACATGTAGTTTTATGCAGAAAAATCTTGTTTTTAGGTAATCCCATTACGTATACTTTTTAAAGTTTTGCAATGGAAATATTGGGAATGTTCAACTCTGATATCAGAAGTCATTCACATGACATCCTATGACATCCCTGGTGCAATCCTGAAGTTATATGTGAAATACAATTCTAACGTGTTTACCCCTGAATATTTTATTCAGGTCTCGTTTACCTTGACTCGGTGATTGTTACCTAGAATCATGGTATAACGAAGGATCGTGGTTTCTGTTCAAAATATAGTAGTGTCATTGCCAACTCCTGCATAGCTCCCAAAGACAGGGTTTAGAACTGCCTAGGAATTGGATATAGCCTACCTGGAATTGTCAGCTGATGCATTTTGTAAGTCAAGGAAATTTTACACAAATGTTACTTTTGTTTTCAATTGAGTTTCACAAAAGTATCACTTGTTTTCAAGTTTTTTAACCAGAAAATATTTTGTTGTCTACTCGTCCAACTATTCAATAACATAGTCGGGGAAGTTGAAAATATCATGCCTATGAAAATACAGATACACTGTACTTCGTGGCTGTTGCAGTGAGAGGCATCTTTGGTATACTTCCTGGGCTGGCAGACAATAGGCATCCTTCTGTTTGTATTTATATTACACACATGCTCGTGTAAAGGCCATTGTATTTGGGGAACAGATTCAATTTTTCGGTATTTCACTATTTCACGGTATTCACGGATTCACTATTGAACCTACTATATTGCACTTTCAAAGTGAGCAGCAGGGATTACCCCACCCAATGTTCAGCTGCCTGCCTGTTTATACGTGTGTGTAATGATGGTGGTGAACCACATGTCCTGGGTCAGCGTCCCCTCCACTCATTAACCATCCTGAGAAATGATTCCAGTATGAAAATACCACATGTACGAGTGATCGAAGCGTAAAATCGAGGGGAAATGGGTTCGTCTGCTGATTGTTTGTTGCAGCGCACCCAGTTAAATGGTATTAAAGGAGTAAACCGGTAGGCATCGCTGTTTTCTAGTTCTTAAAACCTGCCTCGGAAAGTTTTTGGCAACTGAAGCTATAGTTGTTGGGGAATTTCTGTCGATTTTTAAGAGATCTATTGCACCGTTTTTAACTCGTTTTTGGTTTTGTCTCGATACAATCGATCTGATAAGTTGTGAAGGCCATGGGGTTTGATTTGGGGATGCTATTTAAAACCAAGAAAAGCACACGTATACGCAAGCTGACTTCTCACACACCCCATGGAAAATCTGGAAGTGTCAGGGAAATTGGATAGATAGAGGAAAAGGATTCATTTTGAAATAGTCGGGAAAATTCAACACAAATATCACATTTGTTTTCAACTTTTCACGTATAGCCAGTGGTGACACAGTTTTTTTTACGTGTTTTTAATCGGAATATTGCTTGGTGTTTTCCATAATCACTGTAAAAATAGTGCTGTTGTTTGTTATAGTTTTATCACGAGATATTGCGTGATGACCAATTTGGGACATGTTGCTGGGGAAGACTGTATACAATTGTAAGCTCGATATGGCATGTTCACTAAATTAGGCCAGTTAATGTCATTTAAAGTGATACTCAAATTTGATGCTGCATGGCTTCAAATTTGGGTATTAATAGAGACTGGATTCACTGGAAGATGATTGTTTTTGAAACGTGTTTTCTTATACATGTAGGCCTATGATAACTTATACAAACAAAAGTGTGTTTATGCAAGGCCAAAACTTTTCAACAAAAACAAAATACCGCTACGGATTGCAACTTCCTGATCAATAACGTCATCGCGACGTTGTTTATAATGGACAAGTAACTTTAAACCACAAACATTATGCTAAATAAAAGTTGTTTTCGCTTTGCAAAAAGCCACGATTGCAGTGAAAGAAAGAATGAAGACGGTGGTTTATTTATTTACACATGGTTCGTGGTGTGGTTATTAGAAGCTTTGCAGGTTTATTTGCAGTTGAGGGGTTCGTTGACCAGTTCGTTATTAGAAGGTTAACTATACGTTTAGTTTCGAAGACCATGCACTTCTTATATATATTGTGTGATGTGTCCCTGCATGCAACCAGACGTAAAGCAAATATTGTCTTTATCCACGTTTTATTAAAAACCGTGTGGATTCTTGACATGTACGGTATTTACATGAATGGATTTGAATGAATAAGAAATTTCCAGTTCAATTGGAAAATGTTGTTCACACGAGCGTGCATGTAAATAAATTTAATGAAAAAATGAACGAGGTAATTAATCCTGCATGATTCATCTTAGAGCTTGCTGCCAAATTATATTGTACTTGGTGGTTCTGGTTATCTCTCTGAAAAGTTGGGTTCCACTTAATTAAATAGAGGATCCAAGACAGTGCATTCAAATTGGTTTATGGATGAAACTATAATGTTGTCCAACAACTCGCCCCTGTTCATTTTGTATATGCACACAAAATACTGCCCAAAAATGTGGATCACTTAGCAGGTGGTTTGCTACTAAGGCTGATGAGAGTCAGTGGATGCCATGGCCAACTAACTGCATGCTGGGTTTGCAACTTATCGACCTTCGAGCCTTAATTTTTAAAAGGCAGCAGGATCTAAACATATACATCTAGAAATAGTTACGTGATTTATGAAAGGAATTTGCTGAATTGTGCTTGATTGAAAAACACAGAAATGAAAGTTCTGTCAATGTGCCTCTGCACGCAATTCCCTGCAAAAAAAATTGGCGATTTTATATAGATCTTGTTTTGATAGAGAAGATATGAATTATAATCACTATCGCAGATTATGGTTAATCCCCACTGGGAGTCGAAGGTCAAGGGAGTCCAAGTCGAGGCCAATCAGCTAATTTGTGGGTGATAAAAAAGGATGCATTTTCGTGCAATCGTACTTTTGATACGGTTGAACAAGTTCCGTGTAACAAACTCAACTATTTGCTCATGACACGTACATGTATATGCCTATATACACTCTGTAACCCAGTGGTTTTTCAATGTTATATCATAATCATAGGATTTCATTAGTTTTAAATGAAACTGAGTAGGCCTAGCGTATCCACCCAAAGCATTGTCAACATTCACGTTAAAGTTGACCCCACCCCAATGTCCGCATTTTTTTCAGGTCAATGTCAATTCCCCCGTTCTCTTATACATGTATATGTATAGAAAAAATTCAAATAAGTGTCCTAAATATTAACATTTCATAAAAGAAAAAGTGGAGACCAAAAACTGCGTTTCTGTAAAAATACCGAAATATTTTCCTATCATTTCTGCAAAATTTCCGTATAAGGTTGTCCGATAGTTTTTCAACCTTTTGAGTACATGTAGGCTATGTATTGAACATTTTTAGTAGTTTTATAAAAACAACCCTCGGGCCACTTCCAAATGCAGTTTATTACATAAAAGTGCAGTTCATTTTCTTAATCTTTTGTTTTATTCGACCTCTTGCTGTTCTACGAGGATGAAATTTCGAGTCTTCTTGCATTACAACTCGATGAATCCTATTTATAGAGATTCTAATCCTGGAATTAGACATGAACACGATAGATAACCCCCTGAAGTGGAAATGCAACCGTTTGATGGACGAACCACGTTTTGCCTGTTGTTGTTTTCGATCTTCAGGTGTCCGATTAATTGATCATTGTTTGCTATTAATAACTGCTGTGTGCAGCGCAAGTGTATTATATATCAGTATCCTCATTTGGAATAATTAGTGAAAAAACAAGTGCGTGAACTGCATGCACCAACGACAATAACTTCAATGCCAAAATAAACGAAGGGAAGAGGGAAATAAATAAAAAAAAAGGACTAGGAAGTAATGGGGAAGTAGAAATGCATAATAACTATATAAGCGCATTAAAAATGGGGTAGGGAAAACCTGTTCATTCACCAATTTATGGCAGGACTATCTCTGGTTTGTACGAGTGGGGAATTTAAATACGGATGTTTTTTCAGATGGCGGCCACCCAAATGTGCTTGTTGATGAGTTTCGAGGGATCCCACAATACCTGCATGGAAAACCGGGGAAGTTAGGGAATTTCAAAACAAATTTTACAGTTGTTTTGCATTTATCGCAAAAGTCAAGATATGGCTAACTCAACCATGCATGCAGCCCCATGCAAATTGTTGAATTTTCAGTTGTTAAGATGGGGGAGGGAATGTTTTAAAAACTAAAAAAAGTCAGGGAAGTTGTAAAAATTCCTCGCTATTTGAACCCTGTATAAAGCCTATTTCGTCAAAACGTGTTTCGATTTGCTAATTGCTCCTCGATATAATGAGTCAACATGTCAAATATCTTAATCAAGTATCAAAAACGTGATGATTTATTTGGCACGTTGTCTGTTCAAATATGAAGATTATTATATGATAAAAAAGATTCTTGTACGTTACCCTTTAAGGGGGATACTTATAGTTCATTGTACGGAATTGCCTTTGCTTTCAACAAGTTTGGGTTAAAAGGGGTCAAGAATTGTAGATCAATGTTGTGAAAGTTTGACAGTTATATATATTCATTTAAAGTGGTCGATGTTATGTCCTTAATTACAATTTAAAACGAATAGGGTCCGAATGCCAAATGTACCATGGAGCACGAGCGAAATTAAACGTAGGCCTATATCCCAAGGTGCATGGTCATCAGAGCTAGGGTTAATAAATTTAGGAAAAAATAACGCATTTAATTTGATTTTAATTCTCGATTAATCTCAGCTGCCATATCATGTAATCTCCAATCAAGTTTTATATTTCATAGCTCGTCGGCTATTTCTTACGTGCTGACTACCCATTGGTTCACATTGCTAGGACCTTGAGGCCTATGCACCCCTGTCCAGGCCGACCTTGTACATTGGCTTCTCAGAGGGGTCAGGGAGCGACTGCAGTAATGTAATTTTGCTGTGACCGATTTTTCGGTAATCTTATCCGGTGATTTTGCCACGTTTTCAAATGGCAGATCTTTTTTTGCCCCAAAATGCACTGGATTATTCCATCCCTTTTGCAAGCCACACGTGACATTGTCCCTGTTATTTCCCGTTTAGCACGTCTTGCCGTCGTAATGAACAGTCTATAGCTGCCTGCCAGAACCCCCTCATTCAATGTACTTTTCCTTCCGTTTTGCTAATTTGACCGTTTTGACAGCCGTTTCCTCATTTCGATCGTTGGACAGCGTTTCAAAATATAACACTTTCGGATTAGTTACCCTCGTTCGTGGGAGGGAGTGGGAACCACGCAGCGCCCTCCCTCAATGCTAGATTGTGCGTGGAAAACCCAGAATTGTCATGAAAAGTGATTTATCTTGTAAAAATCGATTTGCAAGAATCTTGGATGCATTGTCCATTTACCAGAGTCTTGCAAGCAATGTTCATTTGCTAGAGTCTTGAAGGCATTGTCCATTTGCAATAGTCTAGCAGGCAATGCCCATTTACAAGTCTTGGAAAGTTGGAGGCAATGTTCATTTGTAATTAAGGGTCTTGAAGACATTGTCCATTTGCCAGAATCTTGAAGGCAATAGGCTACCCATTTACTAGTCTTGAAGACAATGTCCATTTGCAAGAATTAAACAAATGTGATCTATATCACATGTGAATTTGATCTTGCAACCAACAAATCAGCAAGCAGCTCAACTGGCAAAGTCAGGGAAGTTGAAAATGTTGAACATTCGTCATATATCTCCGCCATTAATTCTTTCTGGCTAAAAGTATATTTATACTTTAAAAAATGTATTATTAAGTGAAAAATTTAAACATTTGTGAAATTTTAATGAAATTGTGAAGAGAGTGCGGGAAAAACCTAATGCCCATTACCGTAAATGAATTATTTATTGCAAGAGCGAATTTATAAATGTTGATCTCACGTTTGTAAATTGACCATGAAATTGTATTGTTTAGGACCTCCATGACCAGACTTCTAACCACAGAGTCAATATAACTAAGAGTTGAATGTGGTCCTAATGACGGCTTAAATACAATGTACAATAATGTATAGGCCTATTGTCAATATTCTGCTTAATACCATGGCTTAAATGTAATGAGACGGATATATTGATTTATATAGAGAGCAATTAAATGTATTTATAAGTATAACGTTTGCTTTATATTACCTCGAACACATGTTTTATACACGTGATTAGTGGAAACTATGCAGAAAAACCCTATTATTTTTTGTGTGGACTTTTACGAAAATACAAGACATGTTGTTTGTACATGTATATTGAATTTAACGTTATTATTATTATGCTGTTCACGAGGACGTTTTTGAAAAACAAGTTCAAAATATTATTTTTAAGCTGAAGAAATTTTAAAGATGTTGATCTAGTCGTTGTTGGTGAGGTGATTCAAGGTATTAAACGCGTCACATTTGACCACCTTGAAAATATAGGCATCTGGTTCAGACCTTCAGACACCTATTGATAAGGGGTCGAGCACAATTAGGGGGAGGTCAACACTGATTGACTGATGACATGGAGAAGGTCCTTTTTGAATGATTCCTATTTGTCTGGCTGGGAACTATAGACAATTTTATACCATTATTGAAAAATTTCCACTTTTTATCACTAATGAAATTTCATCTGTACGTTATCCAAATGCATTGTATACTTGTTTATAAATCTCAAATATATTTCTATAAAATGTATCATTGCATCCTTGTATCCTCGATTCATATATAAAAGTGTAGCCTACTATATAGAGCGGACTCTTTTGAAAAATAGAGCAGTAATTGGAAGGGCTCCTTCAAATAGGACACATTTTTTGTATACATATAAAGATTTATCCTTGAAAGTCAGTGGGAAAAAATAGGATGCATTATATATTCTTTGAAACTTTAAAGAAATGGACCCTGAAATCGTATAAATATTGCCGATTTTTTTTAATCAGCAAATTTACTGGACATCCTCCCCTGCAGTTGTTAGACTTTTATCTATTCGTAATTATGATATATTTAATGTCTATTATTACGACATCTGATTAAACACTTTTTTTTCTTAGATGGAAAATCACTGCTCGACGACTGAAACATAATAAAAAATGCTTCAGTTTTATTTTCTCTATAATTCCCGAGTATTGTGTAACGAAAATCGGCCACGCTTTATATAAGATCCAAAAGTCGACCGAAAGTGTGTCATATAAGACCTGCATGGTCGAAGTATTTATTGGTAATTCGATCGTCGTCATCAGCAGCTTTTTAATGATACACATGTACATTTACTAAAGTTGCAAGCATGACGACGCGACGTATTTTCATGTAAACTAGAAATCGATAGTTTGAATTTGATGAGGAGGGATTGAAGGATGAATGGGGTGGTGCCTTATAGAATCCTAATTCAGGATATGACGTTCATTTATGTCATATCCCTCAAATGCATATAAACCACAAAATAAGGTGTATACGAAATGAGCACGTGACGGAGTGTTTTGGCACGGAGAGTTTATAATTTTGTTGTTGTGAATAATTCTGTTGTATTTTTTATGATCCTAAATGGTAGCCAAGGTAGCGTTGTTGTTTATTATATTAATACTATTTTTATACGTTGAAGGTTGTAGCCATTTGTTTTTATACGATTAAGCTCTATTTAGGTGCATTGGAGGTTCCTAGAATAAAACAGCTTGATAACCCATTTTGAAAGGATACCATTATTCAATTTATAATACGGCAAAAATAATTTTTCAATTAAATACTTTACGCTTGTCAAATGTCATATTTAATTTTTAGAAAATAATATATGTAGGTCTACTGGTATATTGCATAAAAATATATACATTAGATGATTTGTAACATTACTGTATACATGTACATGTATGTATCAGAAACTTACACATTTTTAAGAATACGTACGAAAATGGTACCAGTATTATATACAATTATTTATATATTACTAGCGGCCCAAGATGGCACCAAGGGGATGTCCATAAATGAGGCCATGCGATTTTGTTAGATTGTCAAATTCCCCCATGTCGCCCCTGATCACAAAAAGTCA